>RJWJ010049896.1:0-10093 GCA_004363605.1 Indri indri | reverse complement strand
GTGGAGCAGACGTCAGTGCCAGCGCGTTAGACACCGGCCGGGAGGAGCCCACAGAGAGGAGGGGGTTCAAGACAGGGCGAGGGGATGCCTGTTGGACTGAGCTTCCAGGGCAAAGGGGGCAGAGCCCAGAGAGGGCATGAGCCTCAGACAGGGGAAGGAAGGCCCTGCCGGCATCCGCCAAGTGCCTGCCCTGTGACTACGCCCCCTGCAGTAGAGCAGTCTCTGCCAGCCTGCAGGGTCTCCCTCCTCCAGCGGATTTGGGGAAAGCGGGGGCAGGCAGGGGTGCTGGACCACATTTCGTCTTGTGTCAGTCTCTGCTGCAACCCCCACCTGGCTCCAAACCCTGCAAATCTGCCCTGTCTGCTTTCTTTGCTGTTGTCTCCCTAGAAAGGCAGGACCACCCTCCTACCTGCCCAGTGGCCTGGGGCGAGGGGAGGGAGGGGGCGCACTTCCTTCCACAGTCCTGCCCCCCGCAGGTGTGAGGCCCGACTTTTAATCCCCCTCAGTACCGGGACCCTGAGGCTGCTGTGCCAGAGGGTGGGGTGAGGCACAGCACCCCTGTGCCCCAGCTAGCCCAGCCTCAGGGGAGTCCTCATGGCTCTTTCCCACGGCGTGGAAAGGGCGCGTGGAGGACAGGTCCAACTCCCCAGGGCCCAGCTGTGTTGCAAAGACCTGGGCCGGTCGGCCCCTCCTGGGAGCCTTAAAAGTCTTTAAAAACCAGGTCCCAACCCAGCTTTCAGTGCCCTGATCTTTCTCCTCCCGCCAGTCTGTGCCATGAGACTTGGGCCCACTCTGCTCCGAGCCTGCGCTCCTCTGTCCAACACCCCCTTGCGTCCTCCCATGGGGTGACTTTACAGGGCTGCGGCAGTTACCTTCATTTTTCCCTCAATCGCCCTTCACATTTGAAAAGGCAAGACGTTTTCTGAAAGTAAAGAGAAGTTCTCTCCCTAATGGAAATTCTGCACTCCCTTTTAGGACATTGGTCCAAACAGTAGCTGCCTTCTGTTCTCACAAATTTGCCACCCGCACAATTGGAAAGGGGGCAGGATGGGGAGAGATGCTGAGGGCCTTGTCCTCCGGCGCCTTCCACTTTCTCTGCTGAGTAGGGGACAAGGTTGTTTGCTGAAGGGGAGGGCAGAAGTGAATCAGAAGTTTGAAGAGGAAGGAGAAGGTCCATGTAGCTGCTGCTGGGAACAGAAGAGAGGATGGAAGGATGGAAGGGGGGCTGGAGGCCACGGATCGGCAGTGACAGCGTCTGCTCCAGACTAGCTCAGCACCCAGGTGTATGTACAGAGGAGGTAAATTTAGCCAGAGTTGAGGTTTTCCTAGGTGATGAATAGAAGGAAAATGGAATTTAAAGTTTGGCAAGAGAGAAGCTGAAAAATTGGCCCATGGAATGAAGCTGGATTTGTGATTTGGGACCCTCTGCCTTGAATAACAGAAGCCACTTCACACCAGTATAAGCAAAAGGGGGATTTAGCAGCTAATACTTGGGAAGCACAGGGGTGCTGGCAGCCAGGGGCTCAAACGACATCATTGAGCTTCTCGCTCTCTCATTCCAGCTCTATCCTGGTGTCCTCCAGGGGGCAGAATAAGAGGAGGCCATGGTCACAAGAACTCCTGCTTACATCACCCCAGGACAACAGCCACAGAGAAATGACATGTTCTCTTCCTCTTATAGCATGAAAAAATCCCAGGGAAGAACTCTGATTGGCCTGGCTTGGGTCATGTGATTACTCTGGTGGCCAGGAAGGTGGGCCACCCTGGTCAGCAGCCCACGGGTTTGTGAGTTTTCAGCGGGGAAGAAAATTTCCCATGTCATCCTGATGGAAGGGTATGTTGTTACCAGAAGCAAGTACCGGAAAGAAACAACATCCGCCCACCTGAAGAGAGAAGAAAACGAAGGCAGGAGGGAGCTGCAAGATGGAGAAAAAGAAGAGAGTACATGGCCTGGTAGATGGTTCCTGGTAGGTTCAGGTGGCCTCTTGGGATGTGGCTTGGCCCTATGCATTTTGTCGCTGAGAGAGGTCTAGTCTCGGGTGGAGGGAAGGGTGGAGAAGCCACTGCAAAAGCAAAGATAATGGGACGGGACAGAGCCAGACTGGAATCTCAGGTATGATATTTACTGGCTACTTGCCTAAGACAAGTCCTTCACTCCTCTGAGGCATTGATTTCTTCATCTGTAAGGGGAACTAGAAATAATTACATCATGGGATGATCAGGAGCAGTTGCTGAAATCATATATTAAAGCTCTCAGCAAAGTGTCTCAGTGCAATCACTCAACAAATACTAGTGTCCCTCCCCAGTGTACAATTCAAATTGCCAAGCCCATGAACTTCCTTCAAGTTCTTTTATGTCATGACCTTCCAAAGGTGGCACAGAGTACTCTTGTGCACCTAGTAAATTCTCAACAAATATCCAAGGGAATAACGAATGAATGAATGAATGAATGAGTCTAAAATGAGGCCTCTTTTGCAGAGTCATCCCATCATCAACAGAAGACATCTTGCTCTTCTCTGCATTTTCTGTTGTTTAGGTGATGCCTCTGTTTAACACTGGAATAGCAATACAGTGAGACCCTTGTCTAATAAAATCATCTGTGTTTGAAGGTTCAGTCAGCAGTACTTATGCTTTCTCTTCTCATTTTAGGAAACACTTTATTGGTAACATTGCAAACGATTTAGTGAATTTCTCCTGCTGGTGTTACTGCCAGCAGGGCAAGCCCAAAGGACAAAGGACGTGAGTGTGATGGGCTGCCAGGCAGCCTCCGGGAGTGGGGACAGTGGAAGAGGCGCTCAGCATGCGGCTGCTGTCAGCAGCAGGGTCAGTCGAGGCTTCCCCAGTGTTGGGAGCTGTGCAGAGCACTGACCACGTGTGAAGAGGCCAGTCCTTGCCCCTGCCAAGGAGCCTATCATCCAATCGGGAGTTAAATCAGAAACCTCCCTGTGTTAGTTTCCTAGGACTGTCGTAACAAATTACCACTTACTGGATGGCTTACAACAAGAGAGGTTTATTGTTTCACAATTCTGGAGACTAGAGGCTAGAACCCAGGTGTCAGAGTGGCCGTGCTCTCTCAGAAGACACCAGGGGAAGATCCTTCCCCGCCCCACTGCCAGCAATCCTTGGCACTCCCTGTCTCCGTCCCCGTCACCATGTGGCCTTCTTCCCTGGGAATCTACTTGTGTCCACATTTCCCTCTTTTTGTAAGGACACCCATCACTGGGTTAGGGCCCTCCCTAACTCAGTATGACTTCATCTTAATTTGAGTATGTCCGCCAAGATCCTTTCCAAATAAGGTCATATCCACAGGTACCGGAGACCAGGACTTGAGCGAATCTTTAGTGGGGATGCAAGTCGACCCACAGCACTTCCTAATCGACATGTCTTGTATTCATGAAAAGAATACAAGAGAGCAAGAACTGGGTGCCATAGGGGTCAAATCCATTCTAAATCCAGAAAAGAGAATTCCCTTGAGCTGGGTGAGAGCGTAGGGAATCCTGCAGGATGGTTAGGAGTTAAACAGAAATGAGGATAAGGACATGTCACAATAATACAAACCATCTCTTGATCACCTACTCTGCGTTAGCACCGGGCTGGGTGCTTTGTTTGAATACCTGATCTCTAATCCCCCATCATCTCCAATCTATTAGACAACGGATTCTCAAGATGTAAAGTGACTTTCCCAAAGTCACACAGTTGGACACTGGTAAAGAGAGAGTTTGATCCCAGGTCCGGCTGATGCAAAAGCAACCGGCTTTAAACCCAGGCTGCTGCGCTACGCAGGCTCCTAGGTGGCGACAGAAAGCCAAGGATGGGTGGGTCCCCTTGCAGAGGATCAGTATCACCTGCTGGCCCCAATGACAGCCT
Source organism: Indri indri (assembly GCA_004363605.1). Taxonomy (NCBI): domain Eukaryota; kingdom Metazoa; phylum Chordata; class Mammalia; order Primates; family Indriidae; genus Indri; species Indri indri. Next base: position 6,226 of record RJWJ010049896.1, on the reverse strand, counting down.
CCTGCAGGGAGGGGAACAGTTGAGTCTGGACAGGTAGGTCAGAGCCCGCGGCGGAGGCCTAAGGGAGCCCCGAAAGTGCATTAGCAGGAGAGTCCTGTCTCCAGCCGCTAATCGTGGGATGGGTGGGGGAGTGGAAAATATATGTGAGGAAAAGTGTGTATTACTCAAACTGCAGATTGGGGACGATTACTGTAATTTCCTCAAACTTTCAATAAGGACAACGGAACGAGCCCACAGGTGTGTTCTGGTCCCACTTCTGGCCCTGCGTGACCTTCGGCAAATCCCTTAACTTTTCTGCAGCTTGGTTCCTTGTCTCCCAAAGGAAGACCATGGGGCCGCCTCGCCCTCCTCACAGTATCTCTGGGGCCCCACGGGGAGGATGTGCTGAGAGCGTTGTCACAGACCCAGAAGCCTGGGTGGCACTCTCCACTGGTGGCCATGCACGGCCCTTGTCCCGCGATTGCTTTAGAATTAATGAAATAGACAAAATAAACAAAAAGTTAATGTAAGTGTCATTTTAAAAGACAAACAATTTACTTAGACTTGGATGTTCTGGTTTGTTTCCCGTGTGTGGGTGGAAGGGCCTGTGAGGACAATGGTGTATGAGCTCAAGTCCCCTCAGCCACTTGGCAGTGTGACTGTCTCAGTGCGTCTCTTGAGCTCCCTGAGCTTAAACTTTCCTATCCGTAGAATGGGTACAGTCAGCACACAGCGACTTCTTGTGAAGATTAAATTTGTTCAAATATGTAAAATACCTGATACAAGATGTGTGGCTAATGTCCCTCGTTATTATTACAGAGTGGAACAATTTTTGCTTGTCTTTTATCTTCTTTTTCCAGGCACTGAAAGGAAAATCACCCTTGTTTGGGGAGAGACAGAGAGTGAGTATAATCTATTCTCTCCTTTGGGGGAAAAATTCTGTCTTCAATAGTTTCCTTTATGCATGTTTTTGTTCTAGTCTATTTCATTTACCAACAACGGGGCTGTTCGGAATGTGATGTTTTCATGAGTTTCAGAGCATCTTCTTTACTCCCCTTCTCTGGTCTTTATTCGGGCTCTAATGTCCCTAGGGCGCCCGAGGCCAGCCAGCCTGCATGCCGCCAGCGGGACAGCCGGGCCCCGCCCTCCTCTCCACTTGCCGGGCTGCCTGTGAGTCAGCCTCCCCCTCTGCCCCTCTTACCTCCTTGCAAAATGAGGGTGGTAGAGACATTTACCAACCTCGACAGGATGTTGTAGCAATTAACGAGGAATAATTATAGAGTACACTCACATACAAAGCTCTTGATAAAGCTAAATATTATTTTTATAGGCGCTCTCAAAAGGAAGATTTTCTTTATGTGCATCCAACTGGTGACTCTCGAAGTGGCCTGCGCCTCCATTCTCCCTGGGACAGAGTTGCGAACATCCCAACCCAAGGCCCATTTCCCTACAACGTGGCCTTCCAGGGCCGGAATTCAGTCCTCTTGGGCAGCACTGAATGGAGACCATGGAGTTGTTAGTTAAATTTGTCAGGACTCCCAATTAAATTTGAAGTTCGGATAAACAATGAATAATTTTTTCATATAAGAATGTTTTGGCTGGGCGCAGTGTTGTGTCTGGGTGCAGTGGCTTATGCCTATAACGCCAGCATTTGGGGAGGCCAAGGCAGGAGGATTGCTCGAGTCCAGGAATTTGAGACCAGCCTGGGCAACGGCAAGACCCTATCTCTACAAAAAATTAAAAAATGAGCCAGGTGTGGTGGCATGCGCCTGTCGTCCCAGCTACTTGGGAGGCTGAGGCAAGAGGATCACTTGAGCCCAAGAGTTTGAGGTTGCAGTGAGCTATGATGATGCCACTACTACGAGACTCTGTCTCAAAAAAAAAGAATGTTCTGCTTTTCTTATGACTATTGCATGAAACATACTAAAAAATTACTCACCATTTATCTGAAATTCAAACTTCACTGGGCATCTTGTTTTTTCTTTGTTTCTTTCTCTTTTTTTTGCTAACTCTGGCAACCCTAGGGGTCCACAATATTGTGTAGCACCCTCTCAGGATCATGACATTTAGAAGAAGCGTAATTATCAACTCCTGCCTTCAAGAAGGCACAAATCTGTCATTTGTGTTAATGTTAATGTATGACATGCAATGCTACACCCACTTATGTAACACTTCTCATCAAGGCAGAATTCTTTAAATGGGTCTGCTCACCTAGTTCTTCCTTCTAGAATTGTGACTCCAATAGTCATGTAGTGTCCATCCTGTGTGTGTATATATAACAATATAGAGTGTTTCCTTAATTCTAGGACTTTGTGAAGATGAGAAAATATTAGAGAAGGATTGAAATTCACCTTCTGTAAGAGAGTATTTGGTTGAACTTATACCATTCATGTTTTTCAAGGTCAAAAACTGTCAACGGTGGCAATTTCATCTGGTTCAACCTGTCCATACAGTCCCCCGTTCAAGAAACCATTGAAGATACAGAGCAGGCTCTGCTGTCGGGTGCGAGCCCTCTCAGCAACCCAGTTTGGATGGCCATGTCCAAGAATGAAATAGGACCCATGTCTCTTGCCATTAATATACAAAAATTAATTCAAGTTGAATTAAAGACTTAAATGTAAGGCCTGAAACCATAAAAATTCTAGATGAAAATATAAGAAAAACTCTTCTAGACATAGGCCTAGGCAAAGAATTTATGACTAAGACCCCTAAGGTGAATATAGCAGCAATAAAAATAAATAAATGGGACTTAATTAAATTAAAAAGCTTCTGCATAGCAAAAGAAATAGCAGAGTAAATAGGCAACCTACAGAATGGGAGAAAATATTAGCAAACTACACATCTGACAAAGGACTGATTTCCAGAATCTACAAAGAACTCAAACAAAACAGCAAGAAAAAACAAACAACCCCATCAAAAAGTGGGCAAATGACATGAACAGAAGGTTTTCGAAAGAAGATAGACAAATGGGCAACAGACATACGAAAAAATGTTCAACATCACTAATCATCAGGGAAATGCAAATTAAAACCACAATGAGATACCACCTTGCCCCTATAAGAATGGCCATTGTTAAAAAGTCAAAAAACAACAAAAGCTGACATGGATGCAGAGAAAAAGGAATGCTTAACACTGTTGGTGGGACTACAAATCAGTACAACCTTTCTGGAAAACAGTGTGGAGATTCCTCAAAGAGCTAAAAGTAGACCTACCATTTGATCCAGCAATCCTGCTACTAGGTATTTGCCCAAAGGAAAAGAAGTCATTTTATCAAAAAGACACCTGCCCTCAAATGTTTGTTGCAGTACAAGTCACAATTACAAAGATATGGAACCAACCTAAGTGCCCATCAATACATGAGTAGATAAAGAAAATGTGGTATATGTATACTATGGAGTACTACTAAGCCATAAAAAGGAATGAAATAATGTCATTCATAGCAACTTGGTTGGAACTGGAGCCCATTCTCCTAAGTGAAATATCTCAGGAATGAGAAAACAAATACCACATGTTCTCACTAATAAGTGGGAGCTAAATGATGGATACACGTGGGCACAAAAGACATAAAGGACATTGGAAACCCCATTCGAGTTTCACCAATTATCCCCTTGTAAAAAAGGATCCTGTCCAGGATCAGGCACTGCATTTATTCTCATTTCTCTTTCGTCTTCATCAGTCTAGAACAGTTCCTCAGTTTATCTTTGACTTTCAGGACCTTGACACTTTTAAAGATTACAAGCAGTTATTTTCTAGAATGTTGCTCAGTTTGGTTTACCTGGTGTTTCCTCGTGATTAGATTCACGTTGTGCTTTTTGGCAGGAATATCACAGAAATCATGGTGAGTCTGTCTCGCTGTACCCTCGAAGATGGTGCAAGATTTCGGTTTATTTCATTACAGGGAATATTAACTTTGATCACTTGATTAAAGAGTTGTCTTCCAGTTTTTCCACTCTAAAGTTTTTTTTTTTTCCTTTTCTTTTCTCTTTTGAAACCAGTAAGGCTATTGTGAGGAGTTCCTTGGAGACTCTGAAAATATGCCATTCCTCATCAAATTTTTGCCTACTAGTTTTAGTGTCCACTGATGTTTGCAGGCTGCATTAGTAATTACTATGTTGTCAAAAGTGATTTTCGTAGTCCATCATTCCTTGTATGTGTATTAGTTGGCATTTTACAGTAAGGAAAAGCTTTCTTTTCTCCCCATGTATTTATGATATCATTTCATTCCATCTGTATGGACTCACGGATTCCTATTTTATTCAGTGGGCTACCATCCCTTACCACAGTTATTTATTTTGATGCCAAATCATCCTGATTTGTCCAGTGTGAGGCCCACCCAGCTGGTTTCTGGGTCCTTTACCATGTTCCTGTCATTCACTGGGTCCTTCCTGTCTTCTGGCGTAACAGGAACATCCTGCAGTAAGTACTGAAACCAACTGAACATGCACATAATCTTTCCAATATGGTTTCAAAATTGACTAAGGAAAAAACTCTTAAGAAAGATCTATATGAGCAAATACTTAACATGTATTATAATGTAACAAACAAAAAATCCAGGGAGAGGATATGGAGCAGGGTCTGTGGAGAGTAGACCAGCAGTCTGAAGGCCATCTGTTGGCAGAATTCCCCCTGCTTAGAGGAACGTGAGTCATTTATTCTTAAGGCCTTCAACAGATTCGAGGAGACCCACCCGCATAATGGAGGGTCATCTGCTTCACTCAGAGTCTACAATTTAAATGTTAATCTCATCTAAAAAATACCTTCACAGCAACATCTAGACTAGCATTTGACCAAATATCTGGGTACCATATAGCCAAGTTGACACATAACATTAACCATGGCAGCATCCCGTTGGTTGAGCCCAGGACATGCACTGCAGTGAGGGGAGGGAGGTGCCCGCCCTTTACTCCTGTAGGGGAAGCAGCGCTCTGTGCCCCCGGCCCTACCCACAGGGGGATGCCCCAGAAGCAGGAAGGGAGCAAGGCGCTGCATAGCCCTTACAAAAAGACAAACGTTTGGCACAGCTACGTGTATAAATCACAAAGAAAAACATGTTTTCCTTACAAAGGACTTCTAAGTTCAGCAGGAAGCCCTCGATGGGATTTTGAGACCATGAGTCATGTTAGCGTGGCTTTGTGACGGGTGAAGTGGCAGCTGCCCCGCTCTGGTGCCTTCCACTTCCTGCCTCGTCTGTGTTGGGTGACTGCACCTCAAGCCACCCGGCCACCAAAGCCAGGGGCTGGCCTTCATGCTGGCTTCTCCCTCGGTCTCACGGCCATGAGTAAGCGGTCACCAAGCTCCTCTCTCCAAGGTCCCTCCCCTCTGCCCTTGTGGCCACCCAGGTTTTCATCCCCTCTCACCTGGACTGTCACCTGGACTCTCACCTGTACCTCCCCACGGCCCTCTCCTCTCAGTGTCCTTCTCCGCCGTCGTGACCACGCTCAACGTGGCTCCGGGAGTGGCTTTCTGAAAACAGCGCAGGCTGCCGCTCCGAGTCTCCCTGCCTTCCCGCGGCCCCCACGGTGTGGCAACTGTCAGCAACAGTTTGCCAGATGCAGGGGACTCTCGACACAACCGCCCAGTGCTTTGTGACTGGTACAGCTGCCGGGCGCATGGTGCCCACCACAAACGAGGACAGAACACATGACGCAAAAGGTGGGAAACTTCAGAATTTTAAATAAATCTACTTTTCCCACTTGAGGAGGTAAAATAAAGCTCAGATTCACTCCATGTTGCTTAAAGGGCTTCTCTGGATTACGTTTTCCCTCAGTTTGCCTGTGACAGCCCCCCTTGCATACCTTATTATCTAAATGTGAGTTTGTGTTGCTCTAGCCTGTCTCTGGACGTGTTAACGCACACATGCATTCAGCCACATGGCAGACCTTTACTGTGTGTCTTCCCTTCGCCAGGCACCACGGCAGGTGCTGCACAGACCAGATGTGCAGGAAAAGGCCCATGTGTTACAGTTCAGCACGGCTGTCAATTTTTCCTGGCCACAGGCCAGGTCGTGCAGTGCGATTATTAAGAGCCTGTCGCAGTAATAGGCACTCCTCCCTCTATAGTCTGCAAGTTGAAAGTTATTATTTGAATATTTTTTGGAAGTCCGTATACAAAAAATTAATAAAAGTATGTTCATCTCTTTCATCAGACTCTGAACAAGAAGGATGAACAGCTGAAACAGTGTTAGCCGAAAACTGAGCTACGCTATAAATATTCATCATTTTAAAAAGAAAAAATAGAAGGCATCTCT
>RJWJ010049895.1:0-10093 GCA_004363605.1 Indri indri | reverse complement strand
CATTGGGGCAGGTTGTGTTAAAACTGATGAGATGCTCCATGCATTAGAGCAGGTTAGTGAGGGAGGGTGAGTCTTGGCATCAGGAATTCTGAACAGGGGTCTTCAGAATCTCAATTCCTTTGTCTTTCAGAAATTCTGCCAGGTCTGGGAAACAACTCAAAAAGGTCAAGTAAGTAGTAGTTAGTTAAAAGTTACAGGGTTCTGGTCATCAATCCCTACTTACCTGAGAGTCATGTAAAACATGAAGGAGAGGATTACAAACACATATAAAGATCATTGAAATTTTTTTTTAGATCCAGCTACAATAGCACAGATGATTATTTTGGGGATTATCTACTTTATCAGCCTTTTTCAATGATACATTTTATATTTTGTATTTACTTTAAAAACGACTTTTATTCCCCAAGCAAATGAACATTGTTTCCCTTACTGTAAGGTAATAATCCTAATGACACTTTTTTTTTTCTTTTTGCGTATTCTCTTCAATCATCTGGAAGATTTGAGGCAATAATCTTACTTTTCTGACTCGATATGCAGGTCTCTGGACACTATGTAATAATTTAACTTTTATCATACATTTCAAATGCATTCTTTATCAGATATTCTCATTGAGTTTAAGTTCATTCTTTCTCAGACGTCCTATGGATGGATGCATAGATAATAGATACACAGATCATATATAGGTAAAGGTGTAAATAAAAATACTTATCTTTTTAGAAAATGCTGTTTTCACAATCATGAACAATGATTTTTCATCCCTTAAACCAACTGAATATAACAACATACTTTACGTCTTCAACTATACTTGCATTTGAATAATATGTATATACACAATGTATGAATTGTCCATGACATTCTGGGTTCAATTTAATCGTATTTTATTAGTACTTCAGTACTGATTTTGACACAATTAACTTAAAGTTGTCTTTACTGACTATTCTGTTTTTGTGTCAGGTAATACTACATCATAAAAACACATTGGAAGCTTTCTCTATATGCTTAGCATCAGTTTCTAAAACCTGAAAATTATGTCATTTTGAATGTCTGGTACAAATAGAATATGCATACTTCATTAAACATGTCCTGTTAGTCTACTGCAGTTTAAAGTCATGACAACTAAACTTTTCTCTGTGTGGTCATATTAATATAATTCTTTTAGAAGATGGCGGACATGAAAAATCACCAGCCAGCATGTCTCTGCAAGAAAGACAGATTTTAGAAGAAAGTGAAAAAAAAAAATAAACAGGCAGACAAACATAGATCAGATAAGGGTCAGAAGGAAAGGTGCCTGAAACTACAGGAGACTCCATGAGTAGAAGTTGCAGAGGAGAACTAGAAGGAGAAAGGCCCCCGAGAGGCTTGGAGACCAGCAACGAGGGTAGGCAGAGCAGTTAAATTTCCCCTCCCTTGCATCTTGGACTGCTGCTGGGCTCCTCAGTGGTTGGAGAGCCCTGCCAACACCAGCCCAGACATGGCCACTGCTGTAAGTGGTGAGCCTCTTGTGGACAGGGTACCAGGCTCCCAGCTCCCTTGGGGAACCTCCTGGCCTGCAAACCTTAGCTAATTGGCAGGTGCCATATTGTTTCATTCTCCCCTTCCCCTTCCCTACCGGTGGCAGCCAAGAGACAATTTAGCCATCACTCAGAGACATCTATAGGGAATGGGACCTTTCCTTTTGGGGCCCTACAGTGGACTGAGGGGTACTCAGACTGTGATCTCCCTAACCACCATTCCACTCAGAAGCCACTTGCCTGGTGACCCCAGACAAGTGGGGCAAATCCCAAGGTGGAGAGACATGGATCCAGCTTTGGCATCCCATGGGTGACTTGAGACCATCACTCCTCTCCCTGGCAGGGTTAGGGATTGATCTCCAGGGCCAAGGGGACAGGCCTGCAGACCACATCCCCTACACCCAGGTCTCAATCACATTGCCTTGCATTGCCCTGGAGCACAGAAGGGATATTTGTGAACAAGCCTACTGAGGTGTGTGTGCCTTCAGGGAGAGATGAGTGTGCTTGAAGGACAACCCTCCTCCCATGGGAGGGTCCTGTGCCCAGCTCATGCTGTGATCCTGGGCAGGGACCCTCCTGGCCTGCATCACAGCCAGGGGAGATCTCCTGGCTTGAGGTCCTGCCTGGTGGCAGAGACCTGGGAGAAACCATGGCATAGGGAAGGAGGGTGGAAAGGAGCGAGACCTGCTCCAGGTGGCCAGACTGCAGGTCTCTGACAGCCCCACCCCCTACACACAGAATTTTCACCTGAGTGGGGCCATTTCAGCCCTTCCTTGGGAGCTTTTCCCAGAAGCAGAGAACAGAACTTTGACCCCTGCTAACAGCATTTGTGGTGCTTGAGGTCAGGCTCACCCAACCCAGTTCTGCCCAGACTCACTCCCCCACCTGCCCCTATAGAGGTGGAGAATAAGGACACACCTGGAAGTGCCAGAGCACCAGCCACCACGTGAGTGCCTCTCCAGAGGAACAAAAGCTGGTTACAGGACCCAAGAACAACACTGCAGCCTGCTCCTCCAAGCAAGCACCACCTACTGGCAGGGAGGTCATTCTGCACACCCTTTAAGTGCATCTACTGACTCATCATACAGGGTGTGGTAGAATCTTGCCCACAAACACCACCTACTGGCTCAGAGACTAAACAGGGCATGTCATTATTGAAACGAAAATCTAAAGGTAAGAAACAACAGGTGATCCAGATGGGAAGGAATCAGCAAAAGAACTCTGGAAGTATGAAGAATCAAACGGAAAGCACAACCCTAAAGGGGAACACCAGCTCTCTGGCAATGGACATCAACCAAATTCAGAACACTAAAATGACAGAAGAAGAAATTCAAACATGGATTGAAAGAAAACTCAATGATATGCAAGAAAAAATGAATAATGAACACAAAGAAACCGCAAAAACAATCCAGGACTTGGAAGAACTATTCATTAAAAAGAAATTGAAATATTAAAGAAAAAGCAAACCAAACTTCTGGAAACAAAGAATTTGTTCAAGGAATTACAAAACACAGTGGAAAGCCTCAGGAACAGAAGAAATCTCAGGGATTGAAGATAACACCTTTCAATGAAATAAATCAGTCACAGAGATAGAGCAGAGAAATAAGAGAACAGAGCAAAGCCTACAAGACATGTGGGACTATATGAAGAGGCTAATGTGAGACTCATAGGCATCCCTGAGGGTGAAGAAGAAAATACATAAGGGTTGGATAAGCTATTGGAGGATATAATAGAAGAAAATTTCCCAGGCTTTGCTAAAAATCTGGATATCCAGGTACAATAAGCTCAAAGGACTCCTGGAAGATTCATTGTAAACAGGAAGAAACTGTGACACACAGTCATCAGACTGACCAAACTAACCGCCAAAGAGGCCCTCTTATGAGCTATAAGGTGAAAGAAGCAGGTAACATACAAAGGAAAACCCATCAGAATAACATCAGACTTATCAACTGAGACATTACAGGCAAGAAGAGATTGGGACCCCATTCTAACTCTTCTCAAACAGAATAATGCCCAGCCTAGAACCTTGTGGCCTGTAAAACTAAGTTTTGTATATGAAGGAGAAACAAAGACCTTCTCAGATAAGCAAAGACTGAGGGAATTAATCAAGACAAGACCCCTCCAGGAAGTACTCAAAGCAGTATTACACACGGATCACCACAATAAATATGAATGTAAAACCATCCAAATGCTAAAGGTGAAAGGCCAGATACCACAATGGCTCAAGAGAGAAAACAAACCAACAAAATTCAACTCAACAGGATGAACAGAAATCTGCCCCACTTATCAATTCTCTCAATAAATGTTAATGGCTCGAACTGTCCACTAAAGAGTCATATGCTGGGCTGATGGATAAATACACACAAGCCAAGTATCTGCTATCTTCAAGAAATGCATCTAACCTGTAAGCATGCATCGAGACTCAAGGGAAAGGGATGGAAAATAATATTTCAAGCAAACAGAAGCCAAAAGAAAACTGGCGTGGTGGTGATTCTTATTTCAGATAACTTAGTCTTCAAATCAACAAAAGTGATGAAAGACAAAGAGGGTCACTATATAATGGTGAAGGGTACAATTCAACAAGAAGACATAACAATTCTAAATATTTATGCACCTAAGTCAGATGCATCCGGATTCATAAAGCAAATCCTACTCAATCTAAACAAACGATAATAGCAGCATAATAATAACGGCAGACTTCAACACTCCTCTGACAGAACAGGACAGATCCTCCTAACAGAAAATAAACAAATAAACAATGGACTTAAACAGAACTCTAGAACAAATGAGGCTGACTGACATTTGTAGAACATTCTACCCAGAAACCACTGATTATATGTTTTTCTTGTCAACTCATAGGACATTCTCTAAGATTGACCATACCCTAGGCCACAAACATGTCTCAAAAAATTAAAAAAAAAAAAACAGAAATTATACCATGCATCTTCTCATACTACAATGGAATAATTAGAAATCAACTCCAACAGAAACTCATCTCACACAAAGTCATGAAAACTAAACAACCTTCTGCTGAATGATTATTGCATTAAGGAAGAAATTAAGATGGAAATCAAAAGATTCTTTGAACTACATGATAAAGAAGACAAAAGTTTTATCAAAATCTGTGGGACACAGCTAAAGTAGTCCTGAGAGAAAAATTTATATCCATAAATGCAAACATCCAAAAGACAGAAAGATCACAAATAAACAATCTAATGAGTCGTCTGAAAGAACTGGAAAAGGATGAGCAAACCAACCCCAAACCGAGGAGAAGAAAAGAAATAACAAAGATCAGAGCAGAACTAAATTAAATTGGTAAGAAAAAAATTATACAGAAGATTAATAAAACAAAAAGTTGGTTCTTTGAAAAAATTAAACAAAATCGACATGCCTCTGGATAGATTAACGTGAAGCAGAAAAGAAAGAACTCTAATAAGCTCCATCAGGAATGAAAAAGGAGAAATTACAACTGATGCCACAGAAATACAAAATATCATCTATGAATATTGTACAAACTATGCGCATGCACTGGAAAATGTGGAGGAAATGGACAAATTGGTAGAAACACACAGCCTGCCTAGACCCAAGCAGGAAGAAATAGAATTCCTGAACAAACCAATATCAAGTAACCAAATTGAAACAGCAATAAAAAACCTTGCTAAAAAGAAAAGTCCCGGAACAGTTTCACAACCAAATTTTACCAGTCCTACAAAGAAGAACTGGTGCCTATCCTGCAGAAGTTATTCCACAACATCAAGAAGGAAGGAATCCTACCCAACACACTTTATGAAGCCAGCAGCACCCTGCTACCAAAACCAGGAAAGGACTCAACAAAAAGAGAAAATTACAGGCCAATATACCTTATGAATATACATGCAAAAATTCTTAACAAAATCCTAGCAAAGAGATTTCAGGTGCTTATCAAAAAAATAATCCATCAAGATGAAGTGGGTTTCAGCCCAGAGATGCAGGGATAGTTCAACATATGCAAATCTATAAATGTAGTTCACCACAAAAATAGAGGCAAAAACAAAGATGATATGATCTTCTCAATAGATGCAGAAAAAGCATTCAACAAAATTCAAACCCTTTTATGATAAGAATACTTAACAAAATAGGCATAGATGGGACTTACCTAAAAATGATGTAAGCCTCATGTGACAAACCCACAGCCAATGTCATACTGAATGGGGCGAAAATTGAAAGCATTGCCACTTAGAACTGGAATCAGACAAGGTTGCCCTTTATCACCGCTTCTATTCAACATAGTGCTGGAAGTCCTAGCCAGAGCAATCAGACATGAGAAAGAAATCAAGGGCATCCAAATGAGGGCAGAAGAGGTCAAACTATCGCTCTTTGCTACCAATCTTATATCTTGAAAACCCCAAAGATTCTGCCATGAAACTACTGGAATTGATAAACAAATTCCCCAAAGTGTAAGGTTACGAAATCGATGTACAGAAATCAGAAGCATTCCTATACGCCAACAGTGAAACTGAGAACCAAATCAAAGACTCGACACCCTTCACGATAGCAACAAAGAAAATAAAATACCTAGGAATATATTTAAGTAAGGAGATAAAAGACCTCTACAGAGAGATCTACGAAACACTGAGGAATAAAATAGCATAGGACATAAACAGGTGGAAAACCATACCATGCTTATGGGTCGGAAGAATCAACATTGTTTTAATGTCTATACTACCCAAAGTGATCTACAGATTCAATGCAATCTCCATTAAAATACCAACATCATTTTTCACAGATCTAGAAAAAATAATTCTGTGCTTCATATAGAACCAGAGAAGACCCCGTATAGCGAAAACAATCTTATGCAAAAAGAACAAATTATTAGGCATCAATTTACCAACTTCAAGGTGTACTACAAGGCTATAATAACTAAAATAGCATGGTACTGGCACAAGACAAGAGACATAGACCAATGGAACAGAACTGAGAACCTAGATGTAAAACCATCCTCATATAGCCATCTAATCTTTGACAAACCAGACAAAAACATACACTGAGGAAAAGAATCTCTATTCAATAAATGGTGCTGGGAAGATTGGATAGCCACATGTAGAAGATTGAAATAGGATCCATACCTCTCACCTCTCACAAAAATCAGCTCATGTTGATAACAGACTTAAACCTAAGGCACGAAACTAAGAATTCTAGGAGAAAATGTTGGAAAAACTCTCATAGACATTGGCATAGTCAAAGAATTTATGAAGAAGACCTCAAGGGCAATCACAGCACCAAAAAAAATAAATAAATATGACCTGATCAAATTAAAAAAATTCTGTACAGCCAAGGAAACTATCAGGAGAGCAAACAGACAACATACAGAATGGGAGAAAATATTCACATGATACACATTTAATAAAGGGCTGGTAACTAGAATCTATATAGAACTCAGGAAGATCAGCAAGAAAAAAAAATCAAACAACCCTATCAAAAAATGGACAAAGGACATGAACAGAAACTTTTTAAAAGAAGATAGATTAATGGCTAACAAACATGAAAAAATGCTAAACATGTCTAATCATCACTGGAAATGGAAATCAAAACCACAATGAGATATCACAACAAGAATGGTTTTATCAAAAAGTCCCCAAACAATAAATGTTGGCATGGGTGTGGAGAGATAGGAAACTCATACACTGCTGGTGGGACTGCAAACTAGTACAACCTCTGTGGAAAGCAATATGGAGATTCCTCAAAGAGATACAAGTAAAACTACCATTTGATCCAGTAGTCCTCTTACTGGACATCAACCCAAAAGAACAAAAGACATTCTATAAAAAAGACACCTGCACTCGAATGTTTATAGCAGCACAATTCACAATTGCAAAGATGCAGAAACAACCCAAGTGCCCATCAATACATGAGTGGATTAATAAGGTGTGGTATATGTATACAATGGAGTTCTATTCAGCCACAAAAAACAATGGTGGTGTAGCACCTCTTGTATTCTCCTGGATAGAGCTGGAACCCATTCTACTAAGTGAAGTATCCCTAGAGCGGAAAAACAAGCACCATATGTACTCACCATCAAAGTGGTATTAAATAATCAATACTTAAGTGCATATATAGAAATAACATTCACTGGTTTTCACGCAGATGGGAGGCGGAAAGAGGGGATGGATATATACACATCTAATGGGTGCAGTGTGCACCTTCTGGGGGATAGACATGCTTGAAGCTCTGACTCGGGTGGGGCAAGGGCAATATGCTTAACCTAAACATTTGTACTCTCATAATATGCTGACATAAAAAATATTTTAAAAGTATAAAAAAATAAATAAATAGAAAACACAAAAAATATATAGTTAGTTTCATTTATTTAACTTACTTTTAGTGAGGTTTGTCCTCCTGTGTGCATCAACACAACTATCCTATCATAGTTGATGCTAATTTTATTCAGTTGGTTAAGGTTGTCTCTGACAGATTTTTCCACTGTGGGGGTAATTATTTTTCTGTTAATTATTAATAGGTACTTTGTGAAGATTTACCAACTGATATGCCTAAACCATCATATTTAATTTGGAAGCTCCTTTTTCTTTTTAGATTCCTTTTGCATATAGCTTGTTTTGGAAAATGAAGGCTCTCATCTTCTTTTCCTGGTCTGACGAACTTGAATAAATCCAGAATCTACCACTTACTGCATTTTTGAAAGACATTCCTCATGGCTCGGGAGTTTTACATCACTTGTGAGATTGTTAGAAATTCAGGCTTCTCCCCAGGTCTCCTGAATCAAAATCTGCATTTCAACAAGATGTCTAGTTCGTTGTTGTACACACTAAACTTTGAGAGATACCTCCTAATGCAGCACAACTTTTCCATGTGAAATAAATATACAATTAGCCCTGTATGATGTAAATGTGGCACTTAAAAATGTATTTTATACTGTGTCTTTCAGAAAACTATAGTATCTACAATGGTTTTGTGGATCTTATGTCATCCTCTTTCTTCAGAGTTACGGACTACATTAAAGAATATTTCTGTGTTAAAAATTGTCTTTTCAAATAATAACAGTCACTCTTATGTGTGAGAACCCATACTCTTTCCTGTTTCATTTCACCTGGAGTCATGTTAAGATCTTTTTCCATGGCCACTTTGTAAATATGTGTTTTTCTTTCAGGGACGGTTGACATTCCGGGATGTGACAATAGAATTTTCCCCAGAAGAGTGGGTGTGCCTGAATGCTGCTCAGCGGAATTTGTATAGGGATGTGATGCTAGAGAACTACAGAAACCTGGTCTCCTTGGGTAAGGATGACTTCGATACACAATTTCTATTCCACACTAGGAATTTCATATCCTTCATTTGTAGAATCTTTTCTGGGAGTTTGTGCTTTATATGCAGGAGTTTCATATTGTTTCTGAAGAAAACTTGGGGATTTTTTAGTATAGAAAAAAAATCTTCAGGATGTTTTATGTTGACTTTAATGTTACCCTTTCTTGAGCTGATCTCTATCCTTCACTCTAGATTAGTGGTAATATCAGCATTTTAGTGGCATAAAATATTATTATCCACACCTTAAAACCCATTTCCACCATCCCTTTTGTTGTTGTTGTTGTTTTTGAGACAGAGTCTCACTCTGTTGCCCGGGCTAGAGTTCCATGGTGTCAGCCTAGCTCACAGCAACTTCAAACTCCTGGGCTCAAGTAATCCTTCTACCTCAGCCTCCTTCTGCCTCATCCTCCCAACTAGCTGGGACTACAGGCATGCTCACTATGTCCGGCTAATTTTTTCTATGTACTTTTAGTTGTCCAGCTAATTTCTTTCTATTATTAGTAAAGATGGGGTCTTGCTCGCTTAGGCTGGTCTCAAATTCCTGAGCTGAAATGATCCTCCCACCTTGACCTCCCAGAATGCTAGGATTACAGGCATGAGCCACCACGCCTGGCTTCCACCATCAATTTTTAATTCACCAGGATGGGGTAATAGATCTAAGGACCCAGAATTTTTAAATACTTTGTAAATATTCTGAAGTTTCTATCAGGAAATGATACTTTTTATTTAATTTTCTAAAATCTTCCATAACATTCTCTCTTCTCTACTGACCACAGTACTAGGTTGGTAATTGGAGAATTCCAGCAAGAATCATGTTACTTTTTTCTAATAAAACAGGTCTTGCTGTCTCTAAGCCAGACCTGATCATCTGTCTGGAGCGAAGAAACGAGCCCTGGAATGTGAAGAGACATGAGACAGTTACAGAACGCCCAGGTAAGTGGAAGCGAATGAAGCAGATGACACTGGCGAGAGGTCCAAAGGTCAAGGAGAAGCCAGACCTTAAAATATGGTTTGGCAAACTGCTCCATTGGAAAACATTTCTGAGAAGCCTGGGTTTCTTTCTCTTAGTCTCACATATGGGCATCTCTGTCTCTTGTTCTTAAGTTATCTAAGGACTTGACTTTCCCTTCAGTGATCTGCCTTTGAGGTTATAATGAAAACCAAAGTCTTGTTCATGGCTTATAAGGGACTGCAGCATGTGACTGCTCTTCCATTGTTTTTCAGGACATGGGAATATCTATGTATTTTTTGAGAAACTATGTTAAGCCATTTTTTAATTTCCC
>RJWJ010049894.1:0-10093 GCA_004363605.1 Indri indri | reverse complement strand
CACACCCGATGAATGTTATTACTATATGTGCACTTAAGTGTTGATCAGTTAATCCCAATTTGATGGTGAGTACATGTGGTGTTTGTTTTTCCATTCTTGGGATACTTCACTTAGTAGAATGAGTTCCAGCTCTATCCAGGATGATACAAGAGATGCTATATCACCATTGTTTTTTGTGGCTGAGTAGAACTCCATGGTATACATATACCACATTTTATGAATCCACTCATGTATTGATGGGCACTTGGGTTGTTTCCACATCTTTGCAATTGTGAATTGTGCTGCTATAAACATTCTAGTGTAGATATCTTTTTTATAGAATGCTTTTTGTTCTTTTGGGTAGATGCCCAGTAATGGGATTGCTGGATCAAATGGTAGTTCTACTTTTAGCTCTTTGAGGTATTTCCATATTGCTTTCCACAGAGGTTATACTAGTTTGCAGTCCCACCAGCAGTGTATGAGTGTTCCTGTCTCTCTGCATCCACGCCAACATTTACTGTTTTGGGACTTTTTGATAAAGGCCATTCTCACAGGAGATAAGTGATATGTCATTGCGGTTTTGATGTGCATTTTTTTTACTTTTGTAAAAAAGAGACGGGTCTTGCTTTTGCTCAGGCTGGTCTTGAACTCCTGAGCTGAAGCTGTCCTCCTGCCTCGGCCTCCCAGAGTGCTAGGATTGCAGGTGTGAGCCACTGTGCCCTGCTGAAAGCTATTATACTTTCAAGGCAAATTAATATTCATATTCTTGTAAAAAAAAAAAAGTGTCCTATTTTTTATAATTAGCTAGAGTAAAATTGTCATTATCCTGAAAGTTTTAATCTGAATTATTATGATTAGGCTAAGTATATTCATTACAACTAGATTATTTGCAGATTTTTTTCTTTACTCAATAGTTTTAATTTAAAAAATAATGTAACCTGTATGTTTTTAACTTTTTCTTTATCACTTTTTAAAATTCAGATATTATTTTTACTCAGTTTAAATTTTAATAATTGGAGTAATAAAATATACTTTTGCAATAAATTTGGTCCCCCAATACTTATTTAGGGTTAAATAGTCTTCTTATTTATTCTTTATCATTTGTGTTCAACTTAAAGACTTGCAAATAATGTGTTCAATTTATTTGAAACAGAATAAGTGAATGATTTTGATATTCATGCTAACAAACACAAAATATAATGGTTTAGTTCATACATATAAATATATGTGGCAAAAATTTAACTTTCTGAGATAAGATGAATTATATATAGCAGAAATAAC
Organism: Indri indri; assembly: GCA_004363605.1. Classification (NCBI taxonomy): domain Eukaryota; kingdom Metazoa; phylum Chordata; class Mammalia; order Primates; family Indriidae; genus Indri; species Indri indri. The sequence goes on along the minus strand of RJWJ010049894.1, from coordinate 8,833 downwards.
AATTGCATAATCAAATAATACATAGTTTCAATAGTTTCAGTATTTTGTGGAGTAGGAAACTCAAAATAAGTTTTTCTCCTTAGGAAATTTAAGTCTAAGAGGACTCCTAAGATAATTTTATGTCAATAATTGAAATATATTTTAAATATATTCATATACCATACATTTTGATATACAACATATATGAAGGTGGTCCCAAAAGATTATAATGAAGCTGAACATTTTTTTATCACTTAGTGATGTCTTGATGATCCTGATTCTATGTAGGCATAGGCTGATGCATATGTTTGTGTTTCAATTTTTTGACAAAAAGGTAAAAAAGTAAAATATAAATTAATAACAAATTTAAAAACAGAAAAAATACAATAAATATATAAAGAAAGAAAATATTTTTATATAGCAGTGTAATGTGTATTTTAAGCTAAGTATTATTTTAAAAAGTTAAAATGTTTACAAAGGTAAAAAGTTACAATAAGCCAAGGTTAATTTATCACTGAAGAAAGAAAAAAATTATAAATTTAGTGTAGCGTAAGTATACAGCGTTCATAAGGTCTACAGTCATTTATAGTAATGTCCTTGGCCTTCACATTCACTCACCACCCACTTGCTGTCTTTCCTAGAGCAACTTTCAGTCCTGCAAGCTCCATTTGTGGCAAGTGTACTATTTTTTATCTTTTATACCATATTTTTACCATACTTTTTCTATGTTTAGATATGTTTAGATATACAAAAATTAACCATTGTATTAAAATTGCCTACAGTATTCAGCACAGGAGGATGCTGCACAGGTTTGTAGCCTAGGAACAATAGACTATACCATATAGCCTACGTGTGCAGTAGCCTGCACCATTTAGGTTTGTGTAAGTACATTCTACACTCTGGTGGCTGCACAATAACAAAATTACCTAGTGATGCATTTCTCAGAAAGTTTCCTCATTGTTAAGTAATGCATGACTGTACTTGCATGTTTAAATATGTGTATGTATCAATTTGCTATTATTGTTATAACAGATTTACACAAACTTAGTGGTAACACACTTTTATTTTCTTACATTTCTGGAGATCAGTAGTCCAAATCCTTCTCATGAGGCTGAAGTCCTCATGACAGCAGGCCTGGTTCCTTGTGCACGCTCTAGAAGGGAATCCGTTTCCTCACCTTCTGCATTCCTTCGCTCATGGTACTTTCCTCCATCTTCAAATCTAGCATTGTAATGTCTTCCTAATCTAATCTCTCTCTGTCTCTCTCCTTTTCTCTTTCTCCGCTTCTGTCCTCCCATCACCTTTACTCCAAAGAGCCCTCTGTGTGACTCAATACTTGGACATTTTGATCCTTCCAAAGCACTAGCACAAGGTTGTGCAGCCACACTCCTGCCTTTCTCTCCAGAGAATACTTTCTCATAGCAAACCTCCTAATTTTAGCAGCTTTTGCAATCTGGCTAGGCTGAGAATTTCCAAAATTCTCAAGTTGTAGTTTCCTTTTGCTTAATCTCTCCATCTCCTTCCTCCTGCATTTTACCATAATCAGCAGAAAGAAAGTAGGCTGCCTCTTCAGTGCTCTGTTTAGGAATCTTCTCATTTAAGTACCCAAGTTCATCATTGAAAAGATCTGATTTTCACATAAATGTAGGTACAACTCCACTAAACTCTTTGGTGCTGTGTAACAAGGATCCCCTTTCCTCCAGTTTCTGATGAGTAATGTGTTCCTCATTTCCTTCTGAGCCCTCACCAGCAATGTCTTTACCACCCATACTTATACCCATAGTCTCTTTATAATGATTTAGGTGTTCTCTAAGACAATATAGGTTTTCTCTATTGGGATCGTCACATTTTCTGAGCCCTTAATGACAGATTTTTTTAACATCTGTATTTCTGCTAAGAGTCTACTCAGCGCATCTAGGTTTTTTATCCTGTTCCTCAAAACTATTCCAGCCTCCACACATTACCCAATTACAAAGCCAATTCTACATTTTCAGGCATTTGTTACAGCAACACCCCACTTCCAAATATCAACATCTGCATTAGTTTCCTATTGCTCCTGTAGCACATTACCACAAACTTTGCATCTTAGAAAGGCCCAAATATATTACCCTGTAGTCCTGTAAGTCAGTAGTCTAAAATCAAGGAATTGACAGAATTATGTTAGTTCTGACAGCTTCATGGGGGAATTTCTTGCCTTCCCTTTCCAGCTTCCAGAGGCTTCCTGCATTCCTTGCCTGGGCCTCTACAAGCTAGAAAAGGGCCCAATATTATATAGCTTTAAAAATGTATGAAATTAGGCCATATATTTTTGACATATGCTTTATTTTCCGGGATTTTACAAAACTGGGAATAAGTACTAGGTTGTAGTAGGAAGATTAGAATGATAAAGACTGTTCATGTCTGAGAGCCTAAACCATTGTATTTGAGGTTTGTTTTTTCTTGTATGCAAAGGAAAGTTATTCAAAACTTGTTTATGTTGTGGAAAAATATACATAGTATAAAAGTTACCATTTTAGCAATTTTTAAGTAAACAGTCCAGTGGCATTAATCACATTCACAGTTTGGTGAAACCATTGTTACCATTCAACTTCAGGACCTTTTTCACCTTCCCAAACTGAAGCTTCACACTCATTATACGATAACTTTCCACTCCCTGTTCCACCCAGCTCCTGGCAACCAATAGTATTTCTACGGTTGTGAATTTGACTACTCATAAATATTGAATTATACATTATTCATCCTTTTGTAACTGGCTTATTTCACTTAGCATAATGTCGTCAACGTTCATCCATGTTTTAGCACATGACATAATTTTCCTCCTTTTTAAGGAGGAAAGAATAATAGGAATAATATAGCATAGTATGTATATATCTGTTATACAAACTACAATTTGTTTATCCATTCATTTATGGGTAGACACATGGGTCATTTTCACATTTTGATTATGGAGAATGATGCTGCTATGAACATGGATTTACAAATACCTGTTCAAGTCCTTGCCTTCAATTCTTTTAGTTATATACCCAGAGGTTGATATAACTACCTGGCTGGATCATATGATAATTTTATTTTTAATTTTTTGAGGAATATCTATACTGTTTTCCATAGCAATTGTAGCATTTCACTTTCTCACCAGCAGTGTACATGGTTCCAGTTTCTCCAGTCTTTGCCAATGGTTATTTTCTGTTTTTTAAATTAATAGTTATGATAATTAATGTGAAGTGGTATCTCATTATTATTTTGATTGACATTTCCATAATAATTAGTGATGTTGAACATCTTTTCATGTGCTTATTGACCATTTGTATATCTTCTTTTGAGACATGTCCATTTAAGTCCTTTGCCCCTTTTTTTAATCAGGTTGTTTGTACAGGGTTGTTGTTATTTAGTTATAGGAGCTCTTTAGGTATTTTGGATAATAACCACTTAGATACATGATTTTGAAATCACTTATTCCATTCCATGGATTGTCTTTTTAAACGGTAAATAATGTCCTTTAATACACATGAGTTTCTAAACTTTAATTTCCTTTTCTTATATTTTCTTTGTTTTCAATGTCATATCCATGAAGTAATTGCCAAAACCAGTGTCATGAAGATTAACTTTTATGTTTTCTTTTAACAGTTTGACAGTTTTAGCTCCTGCATTTAGGTCTTTGGCCCATTTTGCATAATTGATTATTTTTAATTTTTGCATATGGTGTAAGGTAAGGATTCAACTTTATTTTTTGTTATGTGTGAATAACAAGTTTTCCCAGCACCATTTTGTGATACTATGAAATTTTGATCAGATTGAAGAAATACTCTAATGTGTGTTTTTATAAAAAGCTAAATTTTGCTTTTTTCTTTTCTGAGATTGAATTGAAAGTAATAAACCAGAGTGGTACCAGGGTGGGCAATTAGGAACCTCTTTCAGTAGTCACAGTAAGAGATGGTGGTAGACTGAAAGAGGCTCACAGAAATGAAGAGGAGACAGATTTGAGATATATTTTGGAGGTAAAAATATACATGATTAGGAATTTGCTGTAGAAGATGAGGAGAGGCAGGTGTTAAAGAAAATATACAAGTTTTTCAAAACGGAGTACATATTGTAGAATAGATAAAGGAGGAAAAAAATACAACTCAGCTTTAGGTATATTAAATGTGAGGTGTCTATGAGTCAACTATGTGCAAGACACAATGTTTCATAATTAAAAATGAAGGGTGGAAGACAATCTCTGTCACCGTGAAATCATTAATTTACTGTACTAGGGAAAGATAATATTTAATACAATTTAGAATAATATACAAAGAAAGCGGTACTTAAGGAATGCAGTGGGGATTTAAAGGGCTCATATGTCTGCCTCAGTATAGTGACTAGAAAAATCTTTCTGAAAAAGTTGTGTTGTTGAGTGTGGCACTTTCTATTATTTTTTTTTAACAGTTGGGGATGGAGATAAAGCCTTATCATGTAATAAAGAGTATGGGAATCAACCACATACCTAAATCTTCAGGTAAATAAAATATCTAACTTTTTAAATCCAAAGTTAGAAATAATAATGACAATGGTAACTCTACCAAAATTATTTTTGAACAGTGCCCATATTACATCCCTTATTTCATTAATTACCTTAATATTCTTATGGGACAAAAGCAAAAGATGCAATTCAATTTTAATGTTAATTTTATAGGATGGTACAACAAATTGTACTTATTGAATTCTGTAAAATTGTTAATTTTGACAAAACTTAATGGCATTTATGTTTTAGCCATCTCTTAATATAAACTTGCTAATGTTAAATGTAAATAACTTTGGTTTCCACTTGTCAATTAAGAATCAACTGGTAATTTTGTATTTGTTAAAAAAATTAAAACAGCTATTCACCCAGCCAACCATTTATCTAGTGGTCTTCAGATCATTTTTTTAAATATAAAACACAACCCACTGTATTACGTGTTCACCATGGTAAATGATCTCTAAAAGTTTCTCCTATTGGCCAGATGTGATCACACTACTCTGGTCTATTTGCAAAGAATTGAAAGAGAAAAATCTTTTATACTTTAGTGACATAAATGTATTTAACAGGGGAGAAGGCAGTTTACCAAATTGTGTTGTGGTGACTTACAAGAATAAATTAGGAAAAAAAACAAATAGCTGGGATTAAGAAAAAAATGTTTTCTCTGATAAACCTTTAGTGAGCCATGATTCATACACCTATTCCAATAAAGGAAAATTAAAAGCCACGGTGAGAGAAAATGATGAAAATTAAGAGGAAATAAAATAGGAAATCCAAGGAAAGAAGTGAAAAAATGGAAATGTTTTAAATAAAATGATGAATCTACATTTGACATGGAATGAAAAAGAAAAGCTTTTGCGTAGATTGACATTTGTTGCGGTAACTCCACAGGATGAGCTTCAATGCATCATTGTAAAATCTCCCCTAGAGTGTAGTGGGGCCTGAAATTAGATTTTAGCAAATAGAAAATGGCAGTGGTGATGTAGATGCCAGCCCCGCGATTAGGTTACATCACATTTTGTATTAGAATTAGAAGATTTTGTCTTACATGACTGGAGACACAGTGTCTCCCGTTAGCCTTTAAAAAATTAGCTGTCATGTTTTGAGAGGTTCTGTGATAATGACCCTTGGCAGGGAATTGTTAGTGGCTTCTAGGACCCGAGGGGTGGCTTCATGAAAAACCCAGCAAGAGGCCATACAGGGAAATAAATTTTGCCAACAGTCTAAATGAGCTTGGAGGTGGACTCTTCCCAGTCAAGCCTCCAGAGTTTCCTCCTTGGCCCTAGGGGAATAACACGTGTGCTCTCTCTGCACAGGGCTGCGTCGTGTGTCAGACTCCACGCTCTCGGAAGCCGGCACCACCCTCTGCCAGCAGCAGGAAAGCACGTTGGTGTTACCCTTGAGCCCCGAGATTCGAACTCAGAAATCTGCCCAGTATACAGGCTCGGTGCTGGGAGCGCCCTCCAGGTCGCCGCGCCTCCCCCGCCGCGCCTCCCCCGCCGCCCCTCGCGCTCACTCCTCCCTCTCCCCACACACAGAGATCGCTAGTCATCGAGACATGGAGGCTTCTCTCCTCTCGCTCTCGCCCTTTTTGCTGGCGGTTTGGGAGGAGTAGACAGCGAGAGAGAAGCGAGAGTGGGGAGACGAGACAGGGGCTTGGCCGGACGTCGGCCTCAGCTGTGCTGGGGAGCCGGGAGCAGCGAGGCGGCCAGCAGATGCGGGAGCCCCGGCTCCTCCTGGCAGGCTGGGCTGTGATCTGGACTGCCTCATCACTTGCAATAAGTGCTCTGTGGCTTCAACTTGCATACTGAGCACAACATATAATTGTACTTAAAGTACTCTTTAGCGTTCCTTACAAATAATGTTTCTTTCCACTTACCCACGAGTACACAGTTACGTTTTGTATTTTTCTTTAATCATTTCATTTTCACAAAATATTTCAGAAATTTTTCCTTTGTCTCCTACACAGTAGTTGTTTTCCCATATAAATTTTAAATTAAACATTCAAACCTATTATTTAATATAAAATTCTATGGAATATTCTTTATGTTATGAAAAACAAGTACCATGGATAATGCTGTAGTGTATCTAAGGTTTACAATGCATTGTTCAATAGTATGTGAATAAATATAGCAATAAATATAGATGATTATTTCATATTACTTTAAATTCTACATTGTTATTGAATAATGTGTCTTGATAATTAAAACAGTTGATTTCCACCAGCCATATTTTATAGTAATTGCAACACAGGATTGCAAGTGAGTTCCTACAATCTGAGTGGAAAGCAGCAATGACTGCTATATGGGGTCATATAACAAAACAAAATTTGCCTGAACCATAAATGGCAGTGATATTTCTGTTGTTACAGTGAATGTTCTGGGGATATTTTACCAGGCTTATTGCATTTGTAGTCCCTTACATTGTAGGTGAGTACCAGTTTCTTGATGGTAGTACTGCATTCTACTTGTGCGTTTTCTATGCTGTCAGTATTGGTAAGTGCACCTTGAGTGCATAGTAGAAAGATTATAGCTGTGCACTTGGTATGAAAATTCCAGAAACCTTGATAGAAGCATGGTAGACTTTGGCTAAATAGTTTGAACATAGTTTGTTCATAATATCTTGATTAACTTTCTTTCAACTTAAACCAAAAGGAAATAGGCCATATGGTACAGACTAATTATACTCAGAGTTTGAACACTTGCTAAAATATTAAAATGCCTAAGAAAAAGCTTAAGCTGTTTTTATGTAGATATAAGTTTGTGTTTTGATAATTCAAATTAGATAAAATTGTTTTGATCTAAAATCCTCTATCTGTAAATAATACAATTCTCTAAATTGAACATTTCCCATATGTTCCATAAAATATAGCAACACTGAATAATATAACTGTGCATTCATGCAATTGTCTTTTTTTTTCTTTTTTTGAGACAGAGTCTCACTCTTTTGTCCGGGCTTGCATGCTGTGGCATCAGCCTAGCTCACAGCAACCTCCAACTCCTGAGCTCAAACGATCCACCCACCTCGGCCTCCCAGAGTGCTAGGATTACAGGCGTGAGCCACCATGCCCAGCCGCAATTGTCTCTTTTTTTAAATTTCATATAGATTTTATTCACTTCATTTTTCAAGGTAAATAATAGTAACTGAACTAAAACTCTCAAATATTCAGATTATTTTAATATGGTAGCCTAAGTATCAAAATATGGTGGAGTGCTTTGCCATACCCAAATTTTCTTACCATACTACAAACAACTGCACACTGAGCCATATACCACATGTGTTATGTAAATTAAATACATGGTCCTTCCCAGCCTGACGATTAACTCCAGCTTTTTAAGTAAGTCATCAAAAAAATAAAAGTCATCAATTTATATTTTAAAATATAAAAAAGGAAAGGTAAATTCTATGGAAGCAAGTCATTACATCAGTAAGTACAAAGCAATTTAGTTACTAATGCAGGGCAACAAAAGAATAGCAGTGGGAATTAATCTTTGCCCATAAAGCACTGGGATTAAGTGTGTTTGCTCAGACAACGTGAGTTCCTCCAGGAGTGCTTGCAGATAGCTCAGAAAGTGCTTCAGAAAGGACCAGATGGAGAGCGAAGGCTTTTAACTGCAACTTCTGGGCTCCTCAGAGGGGGCTCTGCCCTATTTGCACTGTGTAGCACTGGCCAAGAGCTAATGCCACACTCAGCTTTTTTTCTAAGGTGAGGGGCTATAACACCTTTTCCCCCCTCCCTCTTTACCTGCTGGTTTGCAGGAGAAACCTCAACGTGGAAGAAATCCCTTATAATTCCCATGAAACAGCTATGCCATAGTAGCTTTGCTTTTCAAGAAAGGAAAAGCCATCAGGAGCCTGATCTATAATGTGACTCAGGTCTCAGTAATACCTTACTCATACAGGCTCCCAGACTTTGAGGCTCTTCTGGGTTGGATGTTTCAGGGAGGAATGTGCAGAGGAGGCCCTTCATGGTCCCTTTATTTTAGAGATGATTCCACTTTCTGGCTGGACCCATTACCTTCAAAGCCCACATTTAACCTTACTGGGCTTCCGGTTCTGGTCAGCTCAGCATCTCCAGGTGTCAGGGTCCAAGGTCTCCACGGTTGCAGGGCTGGAATGCAAGCACCAGAAGAGAAAAACATTTCTGCTGTCTTTTAAAATTATGAGAGCTATTCTTATTTCTAGTGTCTGCCTGAAAAAGAGTCACTGGATATCCCGAAATGTTCCCTCAAATTCTTGATCTGTGCATAAGCCAGTGACATTTGTGTTTTTCTCTCCCAATGCACTCTCGGGTCTCTGCCTGTAGTGAGGTTTTGAGAAGCTAGGCCCCAAATCTGACACTATTATCATACAGTAGTT
>RJWJ010049893.1:0-10092 GCA_004363605.1 Indri indri | reverse complement strand
TTTTTTTTTTTTTTTGAGACAGGATCTTGCTGTGTTGTGCGGACTAGAGTGTAAAGGCTTCATCATAACTTGCAGCAACCTTGAACTCCTAGGCTTAAGTGATCCTCCTGCCTCAGAGGTTCCAAAGTAGCTGAGACTACAGGTGTGTGCCACTACACCTGGCTAATTTTTTTTTTTTTTTTTTAGCCTTTTTGTAGAGACGGGGTCTAGCTATGTTGCTCAAGCTGGTCTTGAACTTCTGGCCTCAAGCGATCCTCCCACCTGAGCCTCCCAGTGTGCTAGGATAACAGGCCTGAATCTTCCTTTTATCCCACTGAATAGGATCCGATGTAGCAAAACTGTCTGTAAATTTAATGAGATGCAAATTTTCTTGCTGGGGCAGTTTTAAACAGAAAAGTCACCTATTTTATGCAGAAGCTCATACTTCAATTATTAAAACCTGAAATGAAGCAACACAGGAGAACACACAACTTATAAAATTATTTAGCTAAAGGGATGTGGGATCTGCGTTCTGAATTACATAGTGAAGAAATGTTCAGGTTCAAGGTGGGTGGTTAACCATTTGATACCTTGTCAGGCTTTGACATATTCTCCCCCTATTTTTTTTTTTTTTATACCTTTCACTATGTCTTATATAATTAAGAAATGGTGCTGAGTTCTTGTCATCCACTATTAAGGACTAGTCACAGATAGTTTCATAACATCTGCTTCTTGCAACCTTCTAATTATCCATAAAAATCTGGCAGAGGGACCTGACAGTTTATCCAGAACACAGAATATGAATCCAAAATAGACAGCTTTGCTCTTAGAGATAGAGTGATGGTATAAAACAGGTAGTCTCTAACCTCTTATTTTGTATGCAGCTATGTTGCCTATTCAGATCAGAGTTAGGTACGTGTCTGCTCAATAAAGACTCAATTTTGAAAAGCATCTTTTGACAAAATGAATGTGGATCAGGAATATACTAATGATGCTATGTCAGAATCTGCTGTCAGTTGCTTCCCCGTTTCTCTCCTTGCAATCCACCCAGACACAATCACTTCCTTCCCTTATCTGCAGGCTTTGAGCTCTCTGTGCCCTGATAGGAAGAACTGAGGAACTCGTGGCTGGGCCAGACACTTGCCTCTAGCAACTCTCAGCCTCCTGTCACTGGTTTCTTGTAGTGGGTGCTTTTCTTGACCACCAACCTGCCTGACTTTCTGATTCATTGCCTCACCTTGATTCTGGGAAATGCATCTTCCTGAACTCCTACACTGTATGTGTTTAACCTGCTGAACCACTACTTTATTTTAACTTTTAGTCACAGTGTCTTCTCTCTTTCTGCCTACACCTCCAACATCCATTTGGACCCATGGACACTTTGTTTATTCTGCTCTTAGGTTCTACATCTACAGATGCCTGTCGGAACATTTGATTTTTGACCTCTACTTTGTTGAGACTTAGCCCTTTTGTGTCTTTTAATCTTTTTATGGATATGACCTCACAGCTTTGCCTCAGCTTTCCTTGTCCTGATGTCTTTCATGTTCTCTGTTTTGTAGGGGAGAAAAAAAAAAGACTGTTCATCTACCCTCTTAGGTTCAGTGACTGGGGCCTGCAAATCAAACTGATATAATGCAGAATAACAAAAGGGAAAAAAGACTTAATTAAGTAGATATGCATAGGAGTTCACAAAGAAATGTGACTCAAGGAGAAGGTTAGAATTTGGGGTTTATATACTATCTTAACAAAGGGTGATAAAGTATGGAGAATAGGCTAGAAAAAGGAAAGGGGATTTTGAGATACTGGAGTAGGGGGTAAGTTGTGGGAAAGTGACTAGGAAATACATGGTAAATAAGAGCTGTTTAGTGAGGTTTGCTATGCAGATAAGTCATCTCAGGTGGTAAGAGTTGCCTCCAGAACACTTCCCTTCTTAATACAGGAGAAGGAGATGACTTTAAAAATGGAAATTTTCCTTTACAAAAGGAAAATTTATGCTACTTTTAGGCAGTTAAGGGGAGGTGAAAAGAGCTCTTCCTGCATCTGCTGTTTCTCACTTACCTTCAGCTAAAAATAATCCTTATGCCAAATTGGCATATGTGGGTGGCATGTTCTCTTCCCCTTCGGTAACCTACTGCCACTGAGATGCATAAAAAGAATTATTTTCTTATTTATCATTCACAGAGCACTTTTTGTGCCTACAGTGCCTTTGAAAGGTAGGGATTATGTTTTGCTTAGTAACATTTTATAAATTGAAGCACAGATTAGTTTACTGTTTTGCCTAAGGCCACAGACTCTGGATTTGAGCCCAAAACTGTCTGCTTACGTTCTTTCCAACCAGTCACTGACTTTCTGATCCAACATTACTGCTTGGAATATTCATTTATCTATCTGTCAGGCTGGCAGTCTGTTCTCAGTTCTTGGTGTGCTCTTGGCCAAAGAATGACCAGATACAATGATAGCAAGGACAGCATGAAACAAAGTTTATGGAGAATGAGCAAGATCGGTTTATAGAGCAAGAGCAAGATACATTCACCACAGATGATGAATGGGCCCCCTGTCTTAATAAGAGGCCCTGGGTATGGTCTGGGGTCTTATTTTATATTGTCTGGATTGGGCCCTCCTTGTGGTTCAAACGTCACTGTTGAACCACTTTGATGGACAGTTAATGACATGATAATTAGCCTTAGGTTACTCTAGGTCATTTCCCAGACCCTATTGTGCCTGGGCTGCCTGGTCAGCAGGCTGGGGAATTCCTTGCATTCTTTTGCAGATTTTCAGGACATTCCTCATTCCCCCAGGTGTGGCAATTGCTCAGGGCAGGATCAAGGTGGGGCGGCACCAAGGTGGGGTGCCTGCCCTTGACTGGTTTCCCCAGGTGTGGCACTTGCTCAACCAACACCAAGGCAAGGCACCCATTTTTGTCCCTAGGAGAGCTGGAGGTCCTTCACTATCTACCTAACATACTATGTTCATTTCTCCAGAAAACATTGAAAAAGTAGTCAAACATTATGAATATACTTTTACAAACATATCTTTATATCGGATATTTAATTTTTTAATTTTATCATCTCTGCAGATCCCATTCTGAAAAAAAAGGAAAAAAAAAAGAAAAAAAGAAAGAATTGAAGCACTGAGTTTTAGGGTGAGAAGAAGTCCGCATGGTAAAGTTAGCAAGAGAGGAGCAGCTTCTTAGCACAGCAAAAGAGTGGCTTGTTGACAATAGCACTAGACTAAGAGGCAGAAGAACTGGGTCAGTTCAAGGTTCTGGCCCAGAATCTTGATCTTGGGTAAATCACTTAACTTCTTCCTTCCTAAATCTTGAAAATAGCCTGCTAAGTTTAGCTCTGAGTTTTCTGGCAGCCAACGTATACTCATGGTACCTGGTCCTAGATTGGTGGTCACTAGCTGAGCTACTTGAAGTTGCTTCATCTTAGTTCCTGGGTCACAAAAACTTCATTTCTAAATAATCTACCTCATGTATGAGGTGTTGGGGTATTATTAATATTCTTAACCACTGTGTGTTCTCTGCATAGGAATCACCTGGCCATTTGCATGTTCGGAAAAGACCCCAACTTCTTTATCCTATGTCAGCGCTTTGGCTGCCATGACAAGCCAAAGCCACCCTTCTGCTCTCTGGGCCTCTCTTGTCTCCCTAGCATGGCAAAGACACCAACCACTTGAAAGAAAAGCAGAGGGAAAGGAGCCGTCCAGGCGGAGACGTGGGCCCCAGCCCTGTGCCTAACTGAGAGGAGCAGCGCAGGGGAGGAGGCTTTGACTCTTGAACACTCTTGTCCTTTGCTATTCAGTGTGTCCAGGCACCACGTCACGTGGGAGCTTGTCAAACATGCTGGCTCTCAGGCCCCGCCCCACATCTGCTGAATCAGAATCTGCGTTTTTACAAGATTCCCAGGTGATCTGTATGCACGTTAAAGTTAAAGAAGCACTGTCAATTAGTTAGTCCATAATGACTTTCAACATTAGCTCCCAGTGGCAGGAAATGCTTAACCAAGCTCCCTCGGAGGGGCATAAGGCAGTTGCTGCCATTGCTGGCAGGGGCCTGACTCAGGAAGGAGGGAGCCTGGACTTAATTGCAACAGATAAAGTGACTCAGCTAAAAGCCTGGTCTTTAGGAGGGCAGAGGGGAGTGATGTGGGCTTGTGAGGTGAGGTTATTAACAGTTGGATTATAATGCTATGTGCCATGATGGTGTAGTAATGAAATGTAATTGATACCGTTCTGTTATTAAAAGGTGCATTTTCTTTGTTCAAGGCTTTCTTCACAGAAGGCGGATGGTCACGGGCTAAGGTATTGAGACAAAAGGAACTCATTCTGCAAAACTGTTTAGTTTCTTCTGCAGCCTGCTCTTGGTCCAGTCGCAGGTGAGAAACTTCTTGGTGCTGGCAACTACCAGGTGAGCATTCTCCAGCTACGATCTTCATGCTTTAAAATCAGCTGGATACTTAGAGGAGAGTGGCAATATGAAGCCAGGTGTCCGAGGGGTCCAAGTGGCATAACCATCCCCACTCCCATCTCTGAAAGGTCTTGGGGAATGAGCTCCAGCCTGGGGATGACACTCCTGCTGTCGCGGCTGCCCCGACTTTGGAAATCTCTTTAATGGAACCTACACGATACGGCTTCGTCCTGAAGCTGCTCTTCAGTTGCTGAGCTCAGCACTAAAGCCACAGAAACGTCACTTCAGCCTCCCCCGATCATCTGTTAGCTATTTCTCGCTTGATTTCTCTTGATTGTTCTACTTTCTTGTGAGCTCAAAACTTTTTTTCTTTATTAGCTCTTCACCGTTTTTTTGTTTTGTTTTGTTTTGGTTTGGTTTTTTTGTTTTCAGCAGTACTTTCCACCTGCCCCTGGAAAAGTAGAGTAGAAATTTGAAATGGCATTTATCCTGGAAAAATTGTTATTTCGCATTTGTGCCATGTCTATTTTGAAGAAAAGAAAAGACCTCCAGGCTCCTACACTGTGACACATATACTGAACGTAAAGCTAAACAATGAAACTCACCTAAAGGGAGGGGATGAGAAGAAGACATAATTGTCCTAAAGCTAAGGTTGCTGGCGGTTGTGATTAAATTGCACAGTAAATTTAATGCTGGGTTTCCAGCAGCCAAAGATGTGCATATGGTTACTTATTCCAGTTGAGTGATCACTAGACAAGCTTCTCGAAGGCACTCTTACTTGATCCTGAGATTATAATAATAATATTTTTCAGTGCATAGAATCTACTAGGCACTTGCTAACTAACTCTATGCATGCGTTATCTTCTCTAATCCTCACGCCAACAAGAAGAAATAGGCTAGAGTCCCAGGTGCAAACTCCAGAGCCAGAGAGCCCAGATTTGGTGGATCTCAGCTCTGCCACTCACTAGCTGTGTGACGTTGGGCCAGTCCCTCACCCTCTCTCACCCATAAAACTGAAATATCAGTCATACTTTATAATGGCTGGGAGCATTAAGTGATTTAATATACACAAAGCACTCAGTGCCTGGCATTGGTAAGCGCTTACTTGCCATTATTATCATTATTTCTGACAGATAAGGAAGTTGGGTCTTAGATAGGTCAAGTGGCTGGCCCAACGTCCCATGGCTGGATCAAATTGGCACCAGATCCAGTTTGACCCCCCTTAACCACTTCACATGCTGACTCGGAAACTTCAGGCTGCTGCTGGCAACCTCCTGGGCGCAAACAAGGACCTCCTCAGTATTCGCCTTGAGCAGACAATGTTTGATTACCTTCAGTGAGGGTTTCTCAGCCGTGGATTATCTTTGGGGAACTTCTCCCAGCTGTTTGGTGTGGTGAGTCCACTGGGACGGTATCTAATTTCAATATGACTTTAAGTAAAGTTTAAATAATGAGGGAGCTGTATTGAAAATCATAGCGTATATTTGTTTATCTATGGATTCTATTTGTCTATTTTTATTCTTAGCCACCAATTTCTTCCCAAATACAGTTGAACGTAGAGGAAATTTTGAGGTCAGCATTTACCCAATTGCTACTACATTTAAAGTCCACTTCGACATCACATCCTTTGGGGAGACGCTTGCCTTGTTACTTCCCACGATCTCAGCACACACAGGTGTGCTCAGACCTGGGCAGTGATGTCGAGGCCGCATGTGGGTGTGATTCCCTTTCTGCCCACCAGGTGTCCCGCTATCCCTGCTATCTGCCTGACGGCAGGCTGGCGGCCTTCTTCGCCCCTCCGCAGGGGAAAGAGGATTTGAAGGGGGTGGTGGAGGGATTGTGGGGGGGAGGGGGGGAGGGAGGCTATGACAAGACGCTGAGATGTTGCTTTTTGTCTCCAGACAAAGGGAATTTCTCGCATTGCTTTTCTTTGATGCATAGGTATCTCTCTCCAGAAAGCCTGGACAGTTCTCTGCAATTTAGGAAGCTTTTATTTCCACTGGTGTTTGGACGGGGCTTTGCATCTCTGAGCTCGAGGCTGGGGCTGCCATCTGCATGCCCTCCTTTTGCCTTAGAGAGCCCCTGATGGCTTCCCTTGCCTCCCCGGCCTCTCCTTTTTCTTCTAGGGTCTGACGGGGAAAGAGTCAAGGAAGGGACTGCTCCTTCTGCCCTGTGGGTTTCCTCCATATTCCCCGAAGCAGGGGCGGTCAGAGCAGGCAGCCGTGGTGGCCGTGGCACTAGCTAGCCTCCTGCACACATGAACCTAATTCATCCGTGTTATTAACATGACGGTGGCAGAAATAACTTCCTCCCCGTTCTCAGATAAGATTATCATTTGCTTCTCCTGCGAGGAAGAGTAAGGGGCTTGGATCCACTGACAAAATTTTAGTAACTGGAGCATTTAAATTCCAAAATAAATCTCTCATCCTTTGCAGGTGGTTGGTTCCTTGCCTGTTATCAGCCCTGCTTTCCTCCCTCCCTTCTTTCTCCGTTTCTTTTTGAGGATCACACACAAGTCGGGGAGGCTGCTCTGAAGCCACACGATTCTCTCATGTTGGCAGCTGCACTGGGGCTCTCTGTCCCTCATCATAGGTCACCCCAGCAGACCCTGGGCACTTACCCTAGATCTAAGGTGTCAAAATAGATGTAGTGCTCTAAGTTGTCTGCAAACTGGTGCCCTGATTGTGGGTTATTCTGTGATTGAAGCTTCACCCAGAGATCTGCTGAGAATGCCAACGGGACATTTTCATTTAGCATCAGCTTTAGAAGCTTCAGTGTGGGCTATTTCCCCCATAGAGGACCTCGATAACAAAGACCAGAACACGGTCTTGTGGGAGTTGGTAGCTTCTGTGCCCACTGCCTCATTATATGCATGGCTTTTAATATTCCGAGAGCCATTTGCCAATACACATTTTCTTGCGTACTGGGAAACCGGAGCCCGGATGCGATGCATTATTGATAGGATTGTAATTTACTCCTCTTGGGTTGTATCTATAGTGTATACCATTAGCACAAAATATTAAATTACCAGTGGTGGTATGTATTTGTCTATTCAGGTTTGGCTCGATGATATTTGCCTTTCGCCTCAATAAAAGATCGTGAATTATGAAAGCAGGGTAATATTATTTTTTTGTTGTTGTTGCAAGGGAATTTTGATGAAACCATTTTCTCTGTGTTGTGTTTTTGGCGAGCCACGGTTTGCAATGAAGACATGAGACACAAAAGAGTCGGGGTTGGACAGGGAAGATGGATGGGCAGCTCGCTCCAGCTCTCGGCACACACTGGCTTCCCTGGCAAGCTGCTCCAGGCCAGGCTCAGGGTTGCCTTTTTCGGCAAGGGGGAATAAACAACCTGTGTTGCATGTGTGGGAGGACGTGGGCAGCTCAGACCTGGGTGCAGAAACACAGAGCCCTGCGTCTCTGCTGTGAAGACAGCTTCTGCGTGGGATTTAGGCAGTGGGGGCACCCAACAGCCTGTTGGGTACAACCTTTTGTCCTCACGGCGTTGTTCCCTAGGTGGTGTTTCAAAGTCCACCCTCTGGTCACCACTGTTGGCCATTTGCGCTCTGCCCCTACCTGAGGCAAGTGCCACACAACTACACACGCATTATTCCTTTAAAAAGATCTGGGGTCCCAGGGCCCCAACCAAGGTGAAAATGGCAATGCCACATCAGGTCTGTTCTGTGCTCTGTTTGTTCTGAACTTGGGGCTTCTTTTAGAACCTCAAATAGGAGGTGTTTGCTGGCTAATTAGCTTGATGTTCTGACCGCCACCAACCCCTAGTCAGATTCGCCGTATAATTTTTTAGGAGTAATCACGTTTTTTAAAATGCCTATGGCTTGACCTCCTCACAATGAAGGGGTGGGGGTGACAGGGACTAGGTTTTAAATTCCTGTTAACTTGCGCAGGAAGAGACTTTGGAGGAATGTTTACTCCTCTTAGTTCCTGCATCCCTCTGGGGCCCTTTATTCCTCAGGGCCAATCCCAGGGAGGGGCTGGGGCTAGGGGAGGAGGCCCCCAACCCACCCTCCCCTGTATCAAAGGTCACTGGCTGGGGGACTGGGCTTAGCTACTCAAGTGACAGGTATCCATCTACAAAGCTGGAATCTCCTTATAGTCCGCCCCTAAGACAACACCACTCAGTAGAGGGGAGCTGTTGAGTTTTGCTGCCTGGGGCACATTCTGGAGGTGAAAACCGGTTTTTCTGAAGACATGTCAGAGCCAGGCTTTGTTCAGAGTTTGCCACTTTAAGCCAGACTGGCTCCTTAAAGGAGACCCCTTTATCTCAGGAAAGGGGAAATTCAAAAAAAAGGCTTGGGCTTGGTGTCTCCTTCATAACCGGGTTGGACTTCCGACTTTGGACTCAGGGGCTATTTTTGTTCCACACCTTCTCTTTCTCTAAAGGAGAGACCTGGAATAAAAAAACGAAAAAACAAAACAACAAACACACACACACAGAATTGTAAAGCCAATGAAATCAGCGCTAAATCTATCAAAGCAAATCACAGACCCTGACGGCTGAGAAGTATTATTTGTGTTTTTCCTCCCAGATTTCTGAGCCTGGTGTTTTTAAGCATATGTCTTGGGGGAGAAGAGACCCGTATAAAGGCAATTACAATTGGTGAATGATTAATGTTGGATCTGACATTTTTATGTGTCAAATGTGTTTAACTGCATTAACCTTTGCAGAATTTACACCCATAGTATGAGCTATATCTTGTATAGCATGTGAAATATCTGCAATCTGCCTTCACTTAAATCTTATTTACATTTATTTTATTACAATATAAAAAATCTTAATAGAGTTTTTTACCCCATTCTGCAGGTCCTGCTTGCTTTGTGAGGAGTCTGAGGGCAACAGGGTTCCTTGCAGATTGCAGATAGAGTCCCAGCCACCTGCCCAGGGACCCCAAGGAGGGAGGAAGCCAGTATTGGATTCTTCAAGTTCATGTCTCAGTTTTAGCCCAAAGGGGAGGTGACTTAGAAGGCCGAGAGTTGGTATCCAACAGCATGAATCACAGAGGCAGCGAGGCTTTTCAATAGACAGGCAAATTTTAATTTTTTAATTTCTACCAGTTACACAAAATGCACATTTTCATAGCATTGATTTTAGAAAAGAGAGATGGAGTGGTTCCCATCTGTGATGCTTTTTCCAATCTGCCCATCGCCCGTCCCCTCTGCGGAAGGAGGTGCACTCCAGGTGTCTCCTTCACCGACCACGTTTCTCCCTGGGTGTTTGTGTTTCTAGGTCAGAGTTACTCTTGCTGCTGCTGCTGCAGTAGCACCGTCGTTGTCAGCTCCATGCCTCCTGAACTTCACTCCACTGAAATCTGGTTGGGTATGAGACAGACTCCGGTGGAATGAAGGACAAGAGAAGCCCATGGATTGTCTGGGGATCTTTGGCTCAGAGGGTAGGGGCGCATGCCAACCCTGGCCTCTGCACACTGGGTTATTGCCTGGCCAAAGGCCTTCAGCATCCTTGAATCACAGACTTGGCAGATGTCAAGGATCTGGGTACTCAGTCCCCTCCCCAAGGACCACATCGTCCAGAGAGGCCGTGGAGAGCCAGCTCATCCACACATCCTTGCTTTGTCCGCTGCATAGACAGACAGTGCTGAGTGGTGGAGACGGGTCTGCAGGGCTGGGGACGCTTGGCTGTTTCTCACCCACAAGGCGCCCGTCACGGACAAGTCCCTGGGAACT
>RJWJ010049892.1:0-10093 GCA_004363605.1 Indri indri | reverse complement strand
ATTCCTCAAAGGCTTAGTAGATACTCTTCATTGTTAAGTTATTGGCAAAAACCAAGGACGAGTTTCTGAGTGAGAAATATGTTCCAAGTAGTGGAAAGGAGGAGGAAATAGAAGAGACTCTGTTAACAGAAATGCCTTTATCAGTGTATCAGTAACATCTCTGAGAACTCAGAGGTAGTTGTTGATGTGTGAGGATGGACTACTGATTTTCCGCATTAGATACACAAAATAAAATACGCTGGGAAGGAATAAAGGCATTTACAGCTACAGCTAGTAAAATGTGCATTCTAGGTTGGCTGGCATTCACCCATACATTCACTCATTCAACAAGCCCGTATCAAGCGTCTGTGAAGGGTCAGACATGGTGCCATGTGCTCAGCTGTGACAATGGATGTGACATTGTCCCTGACCTTTGTGAAAGCACACTCTTGGGGGAGGCAGAAATGTAATAAATAAATCCCTGAAATGTATTCACCTCACTGAAATATAATCCAGAAATTTGTCTTTGGTATTATTCCCCTGCGCCTTTCAGTTTCTGTCTCTGCTCGGGGTCTTGCTCCCAACTGTCTGTTAGAGCCCTCCCCACGATGCTGTCTGCTGATGATGGCATTAACAGGGAACTGTTAACAGGGAATTCTCTTTTAAAATTTTGTATTGTTTTTTATTTTTTTTATTTTAATAATAAAAGTAATACATGCTCATTGAAAACAATTCAGAAAAACACAGACAAGAATATAAAAGAAAATAGCAATTATTCATAATTCCATTATCCAGAACAAAGTTTGCTAATGTTTTGGTGTCTAGTCATGCATACATATTTCTCTGCGTTTCTTCCTGTTGATCTATTTTACAGAAATTACAGATACATACTGTTTTGTAACTTGTTTTCTTCACTTAATATATCATGGACCTGTTTCCACAGCATTAACACAGATCTACATTTAATCCCACTTTAAACCCACTTTAAATGGTTGCATAGCATTCCATAGTGTGGCTGAATGACGACTTATTTAACCTGAACCCTTTAACTGGGGTCCTTCCTGGCCATCCTCCTAATGTCAGAGGCCCACTCTGTTTGATGTGAAATCAGAGAAACCTGTCAGAATAAAAACAAATGACACAATATATTATTTATTTCGAAGAGCAATTTCAGGAATGAGAGAAGTAAAGGAAAGTGAAAAAGAAACAGTTGATGAAAGGAACATTTTATCTTTGTAAATATTTTATTGCAAATGAAATAATTTCTTGCAAATAAGACCTGTCCTTTTTATTCTTCTAAAACTCTAAAAGTCTGTGAAACACTTAAAATCAAATCAGATTACACCTGTTTAGGGTGAAGTACCAAAATTTCTGCAAGAGGACTCTCCACCCCAGTGTTTGTGGACTTAACTTATAATAAACATACCGAGGAGGCAGTGCTTTCTGGAAAGTTGTTTAATGGAGTGATCAATCAAGGAGAGACTCTGCTGACCTGGACTTCCCTGATAAGGCAGTGAGGAGTTAGGTGTGGCTCAGGGACACTGAAAGTGTGCAGGAATGAGGACCCTGGCATATGAGAAGTCAGGAAATTGTCAACTGAACCTGCTCAGTAGTGCTGTGTTCGAGTTTTGGTAGTGTAGAAGGGGACATGGCAGTCACTGGGAAAAAGTGGCTGAGGTTAGGAAAGTGGCCTGGTCTGGCTGGCTCTAAGACCAGGAGGAACTCCGAGCTGTGGTTTGCAGAGAGGTGGATGTCCCTCTAGGTATTCCAGAGGCCGATGACCGTGAGGATGCAGGAGGCCATGAAGAGCAGGTAGAGGCGGAAGAGCAGGGTGTCCATCATGTGGCTGAACTGCACCCACAGCTCCACCCTGTGCCGCTTCTGGGCCTCCTGCTCCCACTGGGCCCTTGTCCATCCTGAGCCCCCAGCCAGCTCTGCCTCTCCGGGGCCTGGCGACTTCCCCACCAACTCTACTGGCTCCTTCAGGCCTGTGGAAAGGACAGAGACTCAGCCCTGGGCTGCGAAGGTCGCTGGCCCAAGGAGGGAGGCGGGGGCAGAGAGGTGAGGATGTGGGAAGAGCAAGTGGGGGGCTGACTTCTCTCACCAGGCAGCTGGGCCGGGGGCGGGGAGACCCAGGCCCTCGTTTCCCTTGTGGGGCGCAGTGGGGCAGCATTTCCTTGGGCAGGTGCAGTGCAGCAGCAGGGAGTGGAGCCGCCTCGGCATGGGCGGGGGCTGGGTGGTGGCCAGGTGCAGCAGGTAGGCGATGAAGACGGTCTCCAGCAGGCTGAGCACCATCAGTGACAGGCACAGGGCAAAGTACACACCTGAGGGCAAAGCAAACTATAAATAAAACGGAACTAAGTTCTTCTTATGTCTGTTTCCCAAAGCTAGTCTTCCCTTAGAGCCCCTTCCCTCCTTAATTAGAGCAGCAGCTGGTGCCTGTCCTCTGCTGCCTTTGCTTCTCCAGAAAGTGGGAGGAGCCATACTGATGAGGGGGGTGCCACTGGTGGGGAGTAAGTCATTCATCATGAGCAGGAAGACAAGTAGCCCAGCAGGAGGGTCATCTTGAATGGGGCGCGATTCTAGCTCTCTGCTGGCAGGTAGAAGCTGAGGGCGTTGATGGCAACCAGAAAGCCACTGGGCACCAGGAGGTTTATGATGTAGAGGCTGGGCCTGCGCCTGATGGCCGCCTGGAGAGGGAGTGGAGAAGGTGGCAAATAAATTGATTCCAGAGGGCTCAATTTGTCTATTTCACTATCTAATCCTTGCCCTGTGCTGTTAGGGTGGCTTTGGGACAATCTTATTAGGTGACACATGCATATTTAATTAGAAGTGCCTCCAATTTGTTGTTCAATTTTTATTTATTTTCAACCTGCCCAGAATACAATGATTGTAGAATTCTAGGGGCAAATAGGGCCCTTAGGGCCATGCATTTGCTGCTCCATTCCCAGCGGCAGTACTTGTAACAGCCCAGCAGGGGGAATGAATGGAGAGGGGCCTGCAGGTCCTGCTTCAGGGCAGTCAGGTGGAGGAGCAGGTGCTTAACCCTCTGGGGCTTCTTTTTACTTCCCAAAGAGCCTTAGATCAAGAGGTAAACACAGACCAACTGGGACTGGAAGTCAGACGGGGACCCTGGGACTCACACAGAACATGATCTGGTCATACAGGTTGTCTGCCACCAACACCTTTGGAGAGGCCTTGTTGATGCCCAGGAGCTCCCACTCTCCCTGGGTGTGGATGACATCACGAGACATGTCTGTTATCTCCCACACTTCCTTGCCCATGCCCAGGAGCGTGCTATCCACTGTAAGACAGGCGGTCGGCTCGGTCCAGAAGTATTCCCAAACCTCCTGCCCACAAAATTCGATTCCTCCCCCGCTGAGCTTCTTCAACAAATGTTTCCCTGACCTCCTAAGGCAGGGCATCCTGGTTTTCTCAGAAATGGGTTACAGGACTAGCAATTCCTAAGCGTGTGGGCTGCAGCATTGATTGTTGTTGCTGAAAACAAGAATGAGTCAAGGTTGTTTCAGGAATATTGAGAATGACTCAAATGCGAGTCAAGAACTTTTGGAATCATTCCTATTTTCCTTCCCAATCCCCTAGTTGTATGATGTTGTTTTAGTGGAATCAAGCTTGAATTAGCTCAATATTTTTATAATTACATTCGTGCCCATTATGATGATTAATGTATCCAAATCTGCCGTATGACACCTGATGGCATTCAGTTACATTCATTTACTGGTTTAAGTGTGTTAGCTATTAAAGTTAAAAGATTTGAGCTAAAAATTATAGGTGTGCAGCAGCTCAGAGTCAGATGGGCCTCATTTGGCGCAAGGGCCATCCAAGCTGTAAAGCAGTGGTTCTTAGCCTTGTTTGCACATCAGCATCACCTAGGGGCTCACCTGGAACAATTAAACTGGAATCTCTGGGGTGATGCACAGTTATTGGTATTTTTAAAAAGCTTTAGTGGGCAGCTGGGGTTGAGAAACACTGATCTAAAACCTTCCCTAACAATATCTACGCCATTTAAATATCTTCCCCTTGATCTTAAACAGCTATCAAAATGTGTCACACTTACTTACCTGTGTAGAGGAAAGAAGTGAAGGTGAAGATACAGTTCTGTTGGTCAAAAGGGAAGTAGAAGATGTCCAGGTTACAGATGCTGGTCACCCTCATTGGCTTATCGTACTTTATTCGACCTTCAGTGCTGACATAGGCGATGAGACCCGAAGGCGTCTCATCCACATCCACGCTGTTTGGGAAAGGGAGGGGAAGGTAGGGCCCAGTCAGCTTTTGTTTCCCTTCCTTCTCAGGCCTTCCCCCACTGTGCTCTCCTTTTGGGCTCTTTCTCTAATGCCTCTCTGTCTTGTCTCTCACTCTCCTCGTAGTGTTTTGTAGAAGTCCATTCATTGAGACTGTGCCCCTGTCTGAGTGTTTGGTGGCCCCATGCCCTGCATGGACCCTACGCTGTTCTTTGCAGATGGGGCTTTGGGCTGGCTTTCTCCAGCCCAGATACGCATGATTCCACGATGAAGATGTCTGGGAGCCACAGGTTTTCAGCTGCTATAGTGAGTTTATTGAGGCCAACACACTCTTCTGGGTTCCAGCTGATGAAAGGATTGTCCCATATCTGCAGCCAGGGCAGTGAGGGATGGAGGAGAGTGATGGTGAGCTCACCCCATCCGCTTCTCCCGCCCTTTCCACTCTTTTTTAAACTCTCATCCTCCTACTTGCATTTGTGACCCTGAGGACCACAGCCTATCTCCCCTTTATTTAACAAGGCTCATCAGCAAAGAGCCCCTTAATGTCCTTTCTGCCAGGAACATCTCAAATATTACCCAAAACCACTTGGAGCCAGGAATATACCAATTATTGACCTGAAACCACTTGGCTATCTTTGGGGAGTTGCCATTTCTACCTGCCAAAGCTAGCCAGGGAAGTTCGTGTCCCCAGGGCCAGTCCAATTCTATATGGAGTTATTTTGTCCCAGAAGGATTTATACCTTGGGAAGAGGTTTGGAGTAGAAAACCTTTTAAATCACTTCTAACTTCTCAAATTTAAAATTATAAATGGAAGTGGGAATGGGGAGAGTCAACTCTGCCTTACCAAATTCATCCACAGAAGTGATGTCAGCAGCTAGAGCTGTGCATCCTAATAAAGAAATTCCCACCCAGGATTATTAGTGTGAAAAGATTTGGCTCACACCCACCTCATATTCTCACTACTATTTACTCATTTGCTGGTCCCCTCATAATTCTAGCTGCGGGACTGTCATCCTTACTTTTTTCTCCTGTGTCTAGGTACAAATCTGATTTTAATTGACATTAAAAGCATTTCAGAGAGAACGGGACTCAAGGACACATGTGTCCTAAAAAAATTTCACTGCAGTATTCTTCTTCATGCCTCTCTCCTGCACAGGAAAACCATCTGACTTGTACAAAATCCATTTAAGGTACCTATTGTTCACCACCGGACCAGTGCAACATCGGGTTGACAGGGCAGAGGATACTTGTTTCCTATTAGAAGCAATGGGAAGAATGTGGGGACCAGGTCTCACCACTTCCAGGATGGCAGACAAGGTGAAGGAGACGTTGACGTGAGTGGGGACACTGTAGTTGATGACTGGACGGAAGGGCTTTTTGTCAAACACTGCTTGGAAGGCAGCAAGGTCCACCCCATGCAGGTCAAAGCCTGAGAAATTGATGGTGAAAGTGTTGCCTCTTCCTGTACAGAGGAGAGACCCTGTGTGAGAGAGCCTCCATTTCCAGGGCCGGACCCTCTCTGCAGAGAGAGAAAATAAGGGGCACACTGGGAGAAGCAGGTGAGCCCCCCCTTCCTGGGCCAAAACTCCCCAAGGCCAAGGTTAGGGCGGATGGGCTGGGCTGGTAGGCAAATGGTGGAAGTTGGTGTGGTGAGCTGGGTCAGCATTCTATTCTCAATCCCATTGTTTCGTTCTCATGCAAAATCTGCCCAAATCTATATGCAAACTTGGCCTTAGTGCAATGGCAACCACTTCAAGGAGTCCTTTAATGTACCCATCACAATCCTCTTGGTTCCACCTAGCAGTGGCGCTGCTTAGCACTGCCCTGAAACTTGTAGTCCGGGTCACTTAGCAATCTGCTCTACTGTATTTCTCTTCCCATTAGGGACTTCCATCTACTGAAGGCAAGAACTGATTTATCAAGAGGATAAAAGAAGTAAACACCACACTTACTAGGTAGATATGGGAAACACACGGTAGGTATTCTGAATGGGTGCTTACCTCGATGCTATGCATTTATTTTGTTCTTCTCAGACTTAGCAACTTCAGATATCTTGTTGGGTATTTCCAGCATGAGGATCATTAGGTGACACACTGAGCGCACGCCATGTGCCCAATCAGAGAGAGGCCTGTGCAGATACTGTCCCCTTGACCACGGCCAGGGAGCTATGTGGGTAGTACCTGAGCAGAAGCTTTGCCACATTGCCATCTTCCTATGGTCTTTTTCTTTGCCTCCTTCTCTGTATCTCCATCTCTTTCCACAATATTTAAGGTATGTACCCAGATTGGGAACAAATACTCCCTCATGGAAGCAAATATCTGCTTTTTTCCACCTCAGATTGATCCTTACCCTCCCTCAGTGGTTTGTGTAATCCTTCAGGGCACATTTGAAATCAGTGGCTACTCTAGTTGTAGACATCACAGCAAGAGAAAAAAAGACAAGGCAGGGGAAGGGGTGCGATAGGAGGGGCATCGGAAGTCAGCGAAAAGGTGGAATCGGAGAGGTGGTGAAATGGGGCAGTTTGGTAGATTTCTGTGCAGGCAGGAATCAAGAAAGGCTGTGCGTACTCATCAGTGAAATGTCTTTCTATCTGCCACCAAAAGGAAATCAAGGAACAGACATTGTGGAAGAAACATTTAACAGGTTAATTCCGAATGAGCTCCACGTGCTAGAGGTAAGACCTGGGTGTCCCTCAGAACCGCATTCCAGTTTCCCCTGTTCTTGCCCCATCTTACCTGGAAGCAGAAGGCTGATAGCAAGGCAGAGGAGGATTCCCCCCTTGCAGGCCACCCCCCCTTCCATTCTCCTTTCTGGACTCTTCTCTGGGTACTCACCAGGAGCCCCCAAACCCTTGAGCTTAAAAGAGCTTGGACCACACCTTAGTTCCTGGTTTTGAATACTGCTCGCGTCAGGTGACCACTCCCTAGCAAGGCTGTGGCCAGAGAGGTCACAGCAGAGTGTCCTGCTTTGCCCCTGCCCAGGTATGCCTTCCGGGCTCCAGGCAGGCAGGAAGTTGGGCCAAGACTAGGGGAGAAGCACCTATTTGGCAGCTGTGTACTGAGATCAATAACAAAATCACTTGCGTCAATGATAGAGTGTGGGCTGGGGAAACAAGGGAATTGTGTTCTTCCAAGGCCAGGGAATCTGCAGATTTGGAAAGGTGGCAATATTTAGTGATTTGGTTACGAATGCTAAAGTATCTTTCAGCTTTTTTTGACTTTGGCATTATTCCAAATACCAAATTATAAAGCTCGGTTTGTACCTTCATCATCTCGTGTCTGTGTTTTTCCAGTAGCCTCTAACTAAATTTCCTCTTTCCAGTCTCTCTGCCTGTCTGATTCATTCTCCCCAAACCAATGTTCTCCATATATTTTTAATGCTATGCACTGATTACATGATGATAGAAGTCATAAAGTTAAGACTGCAACACTTTGTGCTGTCAATAGTGTTATATGTTATCATAAACTAGTAATCTCAGCTAACATCAATAGTATTGGCATGTGTCGATATTATGTCTTATGTCACATCCCTATTAAAAAACAATCGGATCAAATGAGTGAACTGGAGCATTTTCATATCAAGTATCTTAGTTACATTTCCAGAAAAACTTGGAAATTTTTTCTTTGCTGAAAGGGTGAAGGGTCAGGCCTAGAATACAAAAGAAACTTTGTTCAGAATGGAAGATTGTGACAGCCCTAAATAGAAAGTGCTGAGCAAGGCAGGGATGACTTAGAGGCCCAAAGGAGGAAAGTGCAGGAGAAAGGGCTGCAAGAGATGCCATCTGAGCTCTGCCATATCTGCAGTTCTTCGGCCCTACCGGCTCTGCAGGTAATTTCTTCCCTCCTTCGGAAACCTGGCCAGCCTGAGGTAGAGGTTGCAGTGAGAGGAAGAAGGAAGGAGGAGAGAAAGAGAATAAGAAAGGTAGCTAGAAGTACTGGGGGTGGAAGGAGCGGGAAAGGGAAGACGAGGGGGCAAAGAGGAATTGTTAGAAAACCTGTTTGAAGTTTAAGGGCTCTCTTTTGTGACTTGAAAGGGTTCAGCTGGGAGGCAAGTCAGCATCTGGCAGCACAAGGTACTGGCTAGCACAAGGAGGAAGCTGTTGGTACGAGGGCTGGGGCAACCGGCCAGACCACAGATGTTCTCGCAACCTAGAACCTACAGTGTACTTTACAGCAAGTCAAACACAGGTGGATCAGGGACATTGCTGGGAGGCCAGGCATGTGGAGGGTCCAGGAAGTGGATGGAAGCAGAGATGGCAGCAAATGAGATTCTAGGTCCTTTGGTTTTGGACCAGAATACAAGGCAGAGATTTGGGGGCTAGCACCTCTGGAAAAATGGGCTATCATTCAGGGGGATTCTCTCTTTAAAGGGCGAAGAATGAGGGCTGAGTATGACTGAATCACCAGGCAGAAATTGAGCACAAAATCTGTGCTTCAGATTGGACCCATCACGCCCTGTAAGGACCAAAGTACTGCTGTGTCTTTATCTACGTGGACATACAGTCTTGCAGTCCTAGACTCCTAGACTGGCTAAGAGTGAAGGACTTTCAAGAGAGAAGTGCTGGAGTTCCACAGGCAGGTAGGCTGAGCTTCCAGACCTTGGATCCAGGAAAGGAGGGTTAACTTTTTGTTTTTATTGAGGTTGGCTGAAAAGCTGGAGTGGACCTGGGTCTACATAGGTCGGACTCAAAAGTATATTCAGGTGCCAGGAGATGGAGACAATGGAGGCAGGAGAAATAAGGCAGCAAGGCAAGGACTCACAGCAGCCCGAGGAGTCAGCGTTTCAATGCTGCGGTCTGAAAATCTCAGGTGCTGTTGCTGTTGCTGTCGTTACTGTCTGTTGCTGCTGCTGGTGGTGATGGCTAAGGCACTTTACTATATGTGATAAGCGTCTTACCTACTTTATTTTATTTAATCCTCCTGACAGTTCTATAATACAGATATTGGGTAGGAGTATGTAGATAAAGGAAAAGGAGCCAACTAAATAGAAGGCAATTTGACCTTGCATCTCCTTTCCATATTTTAGAAGATAGGAAATTTGAGGAAAACATAAATTTTGTCAGTAGCCAAAAGAACACCCACAGTTAATTGATCGTCTTAACAAAAAACCACCTAAAATGATGCGTTAGAGACCATTTTCAAATAAAGCAATAAAAATAATAGTACTTAAAACAAGCTGGTTTGCAGGTTTTACAGTGCTTATGGCCTGTAACAAGCCAGAAGAATCTCATAGTTTTTCAAAGGAAACAATCAACAGAGTAAAAAGGGACTCTGTAGAGTGCAAGAAAATATTTGCAAGCCATGTATCTGATAAAGGATTAATATCCAAATTATACAAGGAATTCCTACAACTCAACAGCAAAAAGAAAAAAAACCCCAAAAAGCCCAAACAAGAAACTCCCCCAAATTCCCCCAAACAAAAAAAACACAAAACCCAATTAAAAAATGGGCCAAAAACTTGAATGGATATTTCTCCAAAGAAGACATACAAATGGACAACTGATATATGAAAAGTTGCTCAGCATCACTAATCATCAGGAAAATGCAAATTAAAACCACAATAAGATATTACCTCACACCTGCTAGGATGGCTATCATCAGAAAAACAAAAGAAAACTTAGCAGGGTGTGGTGGCATGCACCTGTAGTCCCAGCTACTCGGGAGGCTGAAGCAGGAGGATTGCTTGAGCCCAGGAATTTGGAGTTATAGTGAGCAATGATCATGCCACTGCATTCCAGCCTGGGTAACAAGTAAGACCGTATGAAAGAAAGAAAGAAAGAAAGAAAGAAAGAAAGAAAGAAAGAAAGAAAGAAAGAAAGAAGAAAGAAAGAAAGAAAGAAAGAAGAAAGAAAG
>RJWJ010049891.1:0-10102 GCA_004363605.1 Indri indri | reverse complement strand
CAACAGTACATAGCACATTACCTGGCACATGATGTTTCTCTATATATACATACAAGATTTGTTGATTATGAATTTATCTGTTGGTACAAACATTAGCATTGAGAAGCAGGATACATTAATAGTAGCAAGGACTTACTAGCCAGGGTTTCTCCATCTCAAAACTGTGATAATCACAGTTTCCACTTCAAGAGGGTTGACATGAGGGAACCAAATAAGATAATACATATGAACAGCTAAGTACATACAATGAAATAAATATTAACTTCTATGGGAAAGCCATCTTGACCACACCTGTGTTGTGATGACTTGCAAATGTGCACAACTACCTGCTGCATTAGGGTGAGTTCCTAAAGGGCAGAAGCTTCCTTATCTCAATATCTCTCAGGTCTAACACAGTGCCTGGCAAAGAAATGCTGGTTAAATGGTATCATGAAAAATATTCACATTTATTAAAATATCTAATAAATAAAATAAAATAAATGAAAATATTCACATTTATTAGAATATCTGCAACTAAATTAAATTTTGATTGATCTTGCCCCAGAAAGGTTGAGCTCTCCCTAAAGGCAGCAGAATAAAAAGTGTAAAAATTATAAGCAATACATACAAGTCCTCCATGAAATTATTATCACAGTACACTAAGCACATGCAGATTTGGATTCGAGCTTAAGGGACTGTTTTTAGGAGAATTCTTCCCTAATAGCTAAGCACGGGAGTGGAAGGGAGGGATATTGTTTCCTGAGCAGGTTGGCCCTCCCGGGCATAACCTTCAAATATGGACACAAGGTTAGAGTCCTCGAGAGAAAAGTCCATTTAGGTCAAAAGCTTTCTGAGTGCTGTCTTCATATCCTTGTTCCTGAGGCTGTAAATGAAGGGGTTCAGCATTGGGGTCACCACTGTGTAAAATACAGCTGCGACCCTGTCCTTCCCCTCTGACTGCAATGAAGGGGGACACAAGTAGACACCAATTGCAGCACCATAGAACAAGAAGACAATGGTGAGGTGAGACCCACAGGTGGAGAAGGCCTTTTGCCTGCCAGAGGTAGACGGGACCCTGAGGATGGTGGAGACGATGCGTGCGTATGACAGAATGATCAGGGAGAGAGGACCAGTGAGTATCGCGGAGCCCACAGTGAACAGGGCTACCTGGTTGGTGCTGGTGTCTGAGCAGGAGAGCTGTAGCAGAGGGACGACATCACAGAAGAAGTGATGGATGGCGTTGCCTGCACAGAAGGAAAGCCTAGCCATGAGCAGGGTGTGTAAGAGGGCAGCGAGGTTGGTGAGAATCCAGCATGCTGCAAGAAGGAGCAGGCACACAAGCGGACTCATGAGTGTGGAGTAGTGAAGAGGCCTGCAGATGGCCACATAGCGGTCGTAGGCCATCACCCCCAAGAGGAAGTCGTCCAGTACCCCAAACATCATGAAAAAATGCATCTGAGCCAAACACCCTCCATATTGTATGGTCTCACCATGCGTCTGGATGTTCACCAGCATCTTGGGGACTGTGGTGGAGGAAAAGCAGGCATCAGCAAAAGACAGATTGGCCAGGAAGAAGTACATGGGGGTGCGGAGGTGTGGGTCAGAGCCGATGGCCAGGACGATGAGCAGGTTCCCCAACACGGTGACCAGATACATGCCCAGGAAGATGCCAAATAGGAAAGGCTGCTGCTCTGGCTTTTCAGAAAGACCCAAGAGGACAAATTCAGAGACACTGGACTGGTTACTTTTGTCCATTCCTCCACTCTCTTGAAAAAGAGGAGAGATACATGTGAGAACCTGTAGAGACAGTGGTCCTGATAGCCCTCTTTAGTAGAGACATCCCTCACCCAATTCACCTGTGTCACCCAATTCACAGCTGAAGTCTGTGAACCTTCCTTCCAGGTTCTGCCCAGTGTTCCCAACAGCTCACCCCCTCCTAGGAAGGGAGAACAAGCAGGCAGAGTGATTAAAACCCAAAAGCAAGGCGAAGGATATCGTTGGAGAGATGAGTTTCAAGGTACTTTCATCCTTGTTATACGTTCACTAACATCCACATTTCCTGGCTTCCAGGTGCTCAGCTCACCTGACACACAGGCAACAAGAGCCGCCATTCTGCACTGTATGTACTACATAGTGAAGTTTTCAAAGCTCAGTAAAATTAAGTCACTTGTGCAGTATCACAAAGAGGGTAGTAAATACAAATTGGGACTCTGAAGTACCGATACAATATAGTCACCTCCGATAAAAACATCTTTCTCAGCAGAGGCAGACATAGGTGACTCATTTTGTAAGGCACAGTTCCCACTGCTCATCTCAGGAAGGTCTGAGAGACAGGAGGCATGAATGCTGCCTGGGACCTTCGTGGGTCTCAAAGGGAAAGCACAGCCCTGCCCCTTGCTGGTAGTCCTCACCCTGTTTTTCCGTCTAACCAGCATTCACCACTGAAGGAACCCACCTTGCTACTGCAGTTTTTCCTTTTGGTCTCAAAGGGCCCAGGGGTCTCCTTAGTCTACAAGGAAAGAGAAGGATCAGAGGATCCCGGGCTGCAGGTTGCATTGGGTCGGATATATAGCAGCTACCTCGATTCCAGTGATGGATGTTGTATGTTCTTTGTGCACATTGTCACAGGCCTATTTCCAGGTTCTGGGCCTCTGGAGTATGATTCTCCTGGCTGCTTCCCAGAGACAAACAAGGAGTAATTGCTCTAGCTTCACAGTTTGATGCTCTGTGCTCAGCACTCACCACGGAGTATGTAAGAAGGGAGTGGAGAATATATATTGGTGGTTTTACATTTGATAAGTTTATCCTCAGGGACATGTGTGTATCTCTATTCTGGGGTTTGCTCTGGGGTATCTCCTGGGAAAGCCGGATATACTCTGGCAGAGGAAAATCAGAACCGCAGGTGGACTACAGTGAGCTTTGATTTCGAACCTGGCCAAAAGGTGTCCGGGCCCTGCTACCTTAGGGTGGGCTGTTTGACTTCTCTGAGTCTCTGGGTTCAAGTTCTTGCTAAGATGGTGACTAATTTGATTGCTGACTCCCGCCCGCCAAAATAATGTGGGAGAAACTGAGGTAAAAAAAACATCCAGGAAATCACAAAAATGACTTCAACGGTGAGCAGGAAAACAGTTACCAACTGGAATGTGGTATGGGTACAGAAGATAGGACTGAGACTCGGCATTGGGAAGGGGTATGTTGCTTCCTCACGAGAGGATATTGGGGCAGACGTGGATTAGAGTATTCTCTTGCCTCCTTTCTGCTTTGTCTTGAGCAATCACAGCCTCCCCCTTGCTGCAGAAATGGGTGACAGGTTCATATTTCTACACAAAATTCCTTTTGGAGGATGAAGTTGAAGAAGATAATAAAACACCTGAGAAGACCATAAGCTCTCACCTACGGCTGGTGTTTAGGGTTAGCACAAGCAAGCAGTGAAGGCTAACATTGTTGTAAAGGACATGGTTAACCACAGAAAGAGGGCCTCAACACAGAGTCAGTCTGCAAAGACCTGGCGATTCTTCTTTTTTTCTTTCTATCTGTCTTTCGATCGATCGACTGATCAATTTATTTATTTAGGATGCTGGCATTTAAGGATATGAGTCAAACAAATAGGTATAGGATAGGGTAGGAAGAACAGTTTTGCATTACCCACATCACCCCTGCCTCCACCCCAGGCAGCATAGCACGCAGAGAGATATCCACTTGGGAGAAGGAGAGGGGAGTGAGCATAGGCCTTTACCCTGGACTCCAACATTGGGCCTGCTATATAGTAAAACCCAGCACCAGGCAGACCCCCACGGCCCCTGATCCCAGG
The DNA here is from genome assembly GCA_004363605.1 of Indri indri. Lineage (NCBI taxonomy): Eukaryota > Metazoa > Chordata > Mammalia > Primates > Indriidae > Indri > Indri indri. Next base: position 6,312 of record RJWJ010049891.1, on the reverse strand, counting down.
CTGGTACCAGTGAACTGAACTGCCAGGCCTGCCTTGGTACCAGGTGAGAACCCGTAGCCCCTGCCTGGTGGACTTGATCTGCAGTCCACTACATCACTGGCTGACAACAGCACCTTGGCTCCAGACAAACCACAGTGGCAGGCAAGCCTCAGTGGCCACAGGCTTCAGTCACACCCCAGTGATAAATTTTAACGTTTTATAATAGGTTTGTGTATATTTTATGGTAGTAAATGACAAAAAGAATAATATCTACATGTATTTTATGCATTCATGACATACGTGATTTTATTTTTTAATATTTCTAGGTTATCTACAAACTAGAAAATCTAGAGGAAATGGATAAATTTCTAGAAATACGTGATCTCCCAAGCTTTAATCAGGAAGAAATAGAAATCTTGAACAGACCAATAATGAATAGTGAGATTGAATCAGTGATAAGAAATCTCCCGTCTAAATAAATAAAATTAAAAAAAAGAAATCTCCCATCAAAAAAAAAAAAAAAAAGGCTAGAACCAGATGGATTTACAGCCTAATTCTGCCAGAGCTACAAAGAAGAACTGGTACCCATCCTACTGAAACTGTTCCATAGCATTGAAATAGAAAGAATCCTCCCTAACTCATTCTATGAAGCCAGTATCACCCTGATAGCAAAGCCAGGAAAGGACATAACAACAACAAAAAAATAGAGGCCAACATCCTTGATGAACATAGATGCAAAAATCCTCAACAAAATACTAGCAAACTGCATACACATCAAAAAGACAATTCACCATAATCAATTGGGTTTCGAGGATGCAAGGATGGTTCAACATGTGCAAGTCAATAAATGTGATTCACCACATAAACAGAATTAAAAAGAAAACCACATGATTATCTCAATACATGCAGAAAAAGCATTCAACAAAATCCAACATCCCTTAATGATAAAAAAAAAAAACCTCAGAAACTAGACATAGAAGGAACATACCTCAAAGTAATAAAAGACATATATAAAAGCCAACCTAGCCAACATCATACTGAATGGAAAATAGCTGTAAGCATTCTCCTTAAGAACTAGAACAAGACAAGGATGTCCATTTTTGCTACTTCTATTCAACATAGAAGTTGAAGTCCTATCCAGAGAAATCAAGCAAGAGAAAGAAATAAAGGGCATCCAAATTGGAAAAGAGAAAGTCAAAATATCCCTGTTTACTGAGGATATGATCTTATACCTATAAAACTCTAAAGGCTTCTTCAAAAGACTCCTAGAATTAATAAATTAATTCAGTAAAGTCTGAAGTTACAAAATCAATGTACACAAATCAGTAGCATGTCTACACACTAATAACAATCAAACTGAGAATCAAATAAAGAACTCAAGTCCATTTATAATAGCTGTAAAAATAAATAAAATATCTTGGAATATACTTAACCAAGGAGGTAAAAAATCTCTGCAAGAACTATAAAACACTGACGAAAGGAATCCTAGATGACACAAACAAATGGAAAAGAATCCTATGATCATGGATTGGAAGAATCAATATTGTTAAAATGTCCATACTGACCAAAGTAATCTACAGATTCAATGTAATTTACATCAAAATATCAATGTTATTTTTCACTGAATTTGGAAAAAAATTACCCTAAAATTCATATGCAACCAAAAAAAAGCCCAAATAGCCAAAGCAATCCTAAGCAAAAAGAATATATCTGGAAGAATTACATTACCTGACTTTAAATTATACTATAATGCAATAGTAACCAAAACAGCATGGTATGGTGTAAAGTAGACATGTAGACTACTGGAACAGAGTAGAGTATCCAGAAGTAAAGCCAAATACCTATAATCAACTGATCTTCAACAAAGCAAGAAAAAGCATACACTGGGGAAATGGCAGTCTTTTCAATAAATGGTGCTGGGAAAATCTTACAGACTCATGCAGAAGAATGAAATTGGATCCTTATCTCTCAACATATACAAAAATTAACTCAATATGGACTAAGACTTGAATGTAAGACCTGACACCATAAATATTCTTTTAGACATTGGACCAGGCAAAGAATTTATGACTAACATCCTAAAGCAAATACAACAATAACAACAAAAAATAAAAGAATGGGACTTAAACTAAAAGGCTTCTGCACAGCAAAAGATATAATCAATAGTTTAAATTGACATGCTGTGCAATGAGAGAAAATATTCACAAGTTATGCATCTCAAAAAGGTGTAATATCCATAATCTATAAGGAATTCAAACAAATCAGCAAGAGAAAACCAAATAACCCCAACAAAAAGTGGACAAAAGACATGAACACATATTTTTCAAAAGAAGAGAAACAAATGGCCAACAAACATAAGAAAAAAATGCTCAATGTCGCTAATAAGGGAAATGCAAATTAAAACCAGAATGAGATACCACCTTACCCCATCACACTGGCCATTATTGAAGAGTTAAAAAAAAACAATAGATGTTGATATGGATTTGGTGAAAAAGGAATGCCTATACACTGTTGGTGGGAATGTAAATTAGTACAACCTCTATGGAAAACAGTATGGAGATTTATCAAGAAACTAAAAGTAGATCTATCATGCAATCCAGCAATCCCACTATTGAGGATCTATTCAGAGGAAAAATGAAGACATTTTATAGAAAAGACACCTGTACCTGTATGTTTATCATAGCATAATTCACAATTGCAAAGATATGGAATAAACTTAAGAACTCACCAACTGATAAGTGGATAAAGAAAAAAAAATATATATATATATATATAATGGAATACCACTCAGCCATGAAAAAGAATGAAATAATGTCTTTTGCAGCAACTTGGATGGACTCGGAGGCCATTATTCTAAATGAAGTAACCCAGGAACAAAAAAACAAATACCACATGTTCTCACTTATAAAGGGAGCTAAGCAATGAGTATGCATGGTCATCTAGAGTGATTTAATGAACATTGGAAATTCAGTAGGGGTAGAGCATACAGGATGAAAAATTACTTATTGGGTACAACGTACACTATTCAGGTGATGGGTATATTAAAAGCATAGACTCTCCACTATGCAATTCATCCATGTGACAAAAACCATTAATACCTGTTAAACCTCTTTAAAAAAGAAAGAAAGAAAAAGAAGCAGAGAGTAGAATGGTGGTTGCCAGGGGCTTGGACTTAGGGTAAATGGGGAAATGCTGGTCAAAGGGCACAAACTATCAGCTATAAGATGAGCAATTTCTGGGGATTTAATATACAGCATGATGCCTATAGTTAACAATACTATATTGTTTACATAAAATGTCCTAAGACGGTAGATCATAGGTGTTCTCACCACACACACACACACACACACACATACACACACACACACACACACACAATGTTAACCGTGTGTGGTGGATATATTAAATAATTGGAATGTGGTAATCATTGCACAATGTATACACCCAGCAAATCATCACATTGTACACCTTGAATATATATAATTTTTATTTATCACTTATACATCAAGAAAATTAGGGGAGAAAAGAAAAAAAGAAAGAAACGTAGATGTAAGATGGAATCAGAAATCAGTAAGTGACAGAAAACGGGTAAGATGTAAAAGGCAGGGCAATTGCAGACCCTGGTGTGTGGATCCTGTGTGCTTCCGTGAATCAATAGGAGCAAAATATCAGAAGCTGGTGGCTCTCCTTAGGCTGATAGCAAGGAATTGAGATCAAATATGTGATCATCAGATTGGGGATTGTCTAATAAGGAAAGGGTGACCTATGTTTGAGTTCAAAGATTATGACAGTATCTTTGGTTTGAAGGTGGGAATAAGGTTGCTGACACTAAACTAGTAGCTGTATCTAATCTTGGGAGGGTTGGGAAAGAAGTTACCAATGATGTTGGGGTACTTGAGGTAGTTGTCCTACAAGAAATGGAGACACTAAGGGGGTGGCCAAATATAAATGGACCTAAGTAGCAATACCCACTACTCTGTCCTCAGTGCTACTTGGGACACCTCCCAGGTAAACCCTCAATAAGTTTGGAATAGCCAGGAAAAGAAAAGTACTGTCCATCTTGGATACCTACGCCAAGCTAAGCAGACATTGCCCAGCACCTAGAGGTTCCAAGAGAACTGTGGGGCCACCTGGGGAGTGAGAACACTTGCAATCCCTCTGGATCATTGGAGACAGTTCTGCACAAAGTTAATGAATGAGTGTTTCCTTACTCTCTCCCCCACCGACCACCAGGGACTTAGTGGCAAAGTCTCAGAAGATACTCCCATGAGGAAAGCAGGCGCTATGAGTACATACAGCTTGTGAATGATGGTAAGAATCCAGGGAAGGGGGCATTCAGAATCAAGAGGCATTTGGAGACTTTCTACAATTAGATACCTTTCTGTATGCTGTCTCTAGGCACAGATTTGTTTTTCTTTTGACCAGTCAATTCATGGAATAGAAATGAGAGAAATGAATACATGAGGCAAAATATCAATGTCCTTTCCAGGTAAGAAATCAGCTTCGAGAGTGTCTGCTGAGAGAGTGGAAATATCTTATCTCCAAGAGATAATTACTCATCACTGGACACTAAATGAGATAGCTAACTGATGTTCATCCCTAGTGCAGATTTTCCATATTCATACTCTTAAGGCTGGAACTTCCTTTATGACAGTCTACTTCTGAGTCACACTCTCCTGACCTGGGGATATGAATTATGAGCTGAACAGAAGGGAAGTTTAGGAGGAGAGGATCTTCTTACAAAAGCTCAGTCCCTGCTCACACTTTGTCTCCCCCATCTTTCTTTTCCCCATAACTGTTTATATGCCATCAGTGATCTTTAGGTGATTTTCTTGCTTCCATTGCAAAATGATGTGGAAAGAAACATCTTGATTTCAAAGAAAGGTTATTCATCAACCACAACCTAGGTGAGATAACTATCACATTATGATCTACATGTGGGCTAGCCACAGATAATCCTTACTCAGAAGATGACCTGAACCTGATGCATGGTCTGCATCTGTGGTTCCTGTGATGATCAGTCACAGAGTAAGGAGGAGGAAAAAAGTATCCAACTCTCAGACCTAATATCTCCCTCCTTCTCTCCCAAGTATCTGTATCCTTTCTCTGTAGATCTTGCCATGGACTGAATGTTTGTGCCTCCCGAAAATTATATGGTAAAACCCTGATACCCAATGATGGTATTTGGAGTTGGGGCCTGTGGGAGGTAATTTGGTCATGAGGGTTTGAGCCCTCATGATGGGATTAGTCCCATTGTAAGAAGAGATGCTTCCTCTCTGCTTCTGCCAGGTGAGATTCCATGGGAGGACGGCAATCTGAAAATCAAGAAACAGGCCCACTGAAGACTGATTTGATGGTATCTTAAGCTTGGACTTCCTAGCCTCCAAAAATGTGAGAAATAAATGTTCGTTGTTTAAGCTACCCAGTCTATGGTAATTTCTTATGCAGCCTGAACTAAGACAGATCTCTACCTCAAAGGTTTTTGAAAAATGAAAACACACATTCAGCCCTAATTTTTCAATACTCAGGAAGAAAATTAAACATCAGAATAAATATTCTATTAATAGCTGTTCAGTGTAAGAACAAGATGAAAATATGCATGTCGTGGATGACATAAGAACTGTTAATTGACAGTGTTGTTTACCTTTAGGTGCACACAGTCCATGGGAATGTCAAACCTGACAGGACTTTCTGAATTTATCCTCTGGGGACTCTCCTGTCGGCCGGAGGACAAGAAGCCACTCTTTGCCCTCTTTCTTATCATATACCTGGTCACCTTGGTGGGAAATACGCTCATCATCTCAGCTATCCACTCTGACCCTTGGCTCCAAAACCCTATGTATTTCTTCCTAAGCGTTCTGTCCTTTGCTGATATTTGCTACACAAGAGTCATAGTCCCCCAGATGCTGGTGAACTTCTTATCAGAGAAAAAGACCATTTCCTATGCTGAATGCCTGACGCAAATGTATTTCTTCCTGGCCTTTGGAAACACAGACAGTTATCTCCTGGCAGCTATGGCCATTGACCGCTATGTAGCTATTTGTAACCCCTTCCGCTATGTCACTGTTATGAACCGCAGGTGCTGTGCCTTGCTATTGGCCTTCTCCATCACTTTCTCCTACCTCCACTCCCTCCTACACGTCCTCCTGGTGAATCAGCTCACCTTTTGTGCATCAAATGTTATCCATCACTTTTTTTGTGATGTCAACCCTGTCCTGAAACTGTCTTGCTCTTCTACTTTTGTCAATGAAGTTTTGGCCATGACAGAAGGGCTGGCCTCTGTGATGGCTCCTTTTGTCTGTATCCTCATCTCTTATCTGAGAATCCTCATTT
>RJWJ010049890.1:0-10094 GCA_004363605.1 Indri indri | reverse complement strand
TCCAAAGGCAACAGGGGAGAGGCTAGCTGTGGACCAGGAGACCTAACCAGACCTGGCCTCTGTCCCTCAGTGACTCTGAGCAAGTTTCTGCCTTCTCTGAGCCTCTGAAAAAAAGGTACACGAGTCCCTGACAGATTACAGTGGTAGAGCACCTGGCTCTACCACGCGCCCTGGCCCTGGCCCCTCAGCCTGCCTTCCCATCTGTACCAGCTGCCACCAGAGGTGACTTCAGGACCCTTCTTCTCTAGCTGAAAGAAATCTTTAGGGCAGATTTTTAGGACCAATTCTTCAACCCCTGGATCGTGTCATATAACAAACTTTAAGAACAGTGGGAGGCGGGGGGATCCTTTCCGAGCACGGCCTCAAAGCGAGAGCAGGCCTTCTCTCCTGAGAAAACTCACCCGCCGCCTTGCCCACGCGATGGACGAGAAAGGTCGGAAAGAGCAGGCTTGCGTGCCGGGAAGCTGGCGGAGAAGGAACTGGATCACCGGCCGCACCACGCCACACACTCTGCTTCTCCTTAACCAGAGGAGCATCCAAGGCCCTCGGTCAGCTCAAGTCAGCCTCGCAGCAGCCGCATGAGCTCAGGCAAGGAAGGCGCTTAACCCCCTAGAGCCTCCATTTCCCTACCTGTGAAATGGGAGGCTAGCCCTGTCCTACCTCACAGCGCTGTGGGCAGAATCCGCCGTGAGGACAGAGGCAAAGAGCTCTGTCAGCTGCAAAGCACAGGCCGCGAGGGCAGTCAGCAGTCCAGTTATCAACGTCATCTGCTGCTGGCTCCCACTCAGTGCCGGCAGGGTCGTCCCCTGCCCAGCCCTCACTGGCAGGCGGCAGACAGAGAGGAAGTATGAAGAGGCCACAAGGGCTGTCAAAAACTTTTTTTTTTAAGTTTTACAAAGGTGGCTTTCTAGGGCTTCGTGTGAAGAGACCTCACAAAGGGTCTCAAGGCCATTGCTGGGCTTTCTGTTACCAAGGGAAAGAGCCATTGTGTGTACTCTCCTTGTTAAAAAGTCTAGGTCGGATGTGTTTTTCTTGGTCTTTGGAAGATATAAGTTACATGGTATGATTTTTGGTTATCTAGAAAACTTCCCTAAAACTAACATAACCAATCCCCACCAAGGTGACCGTAAAGGTCCCAGCAGAACCCCACCAAGCCCCGATGCAGGGTCCCAACAGAGCACCCCCCACCACCTCCAGGTGCACAGCTTTCCAAGCAAGCCTCGTCTCCAGCCCTCCTCAGTGGAGCACGAACATCAAGTGACAGACCCCAGGGGCCTCCCCACACCCTTCCAGGAACTTAACTTCTCAACCTCCGTCGCCTCATCCCTAAAACAGGAAGAGCAATACAGGACCTTAAACCTCATCTGCGATTACAAAATCCTAAAGAGCTCTGAAAACCAAGTTTTTCACAACTCATTTGAAGGCAAATCCTGTCCTAAACTGATATGAGACTATTTTTAATCTTTATTTATCCCACTTAATGGGGATATACACATATTTTATGGCAAAAATACAATCCATGTGTCATTCCAGAGTATAACCCCAAACCCAGCTGGGGATCTTACAGCATGGACGCTCTGTGCACAGTTTCTCTAAAATCTGAAAACTTCTGAGTGTCCACACCTGTGGGGCCCCACTGTGTGGGGGAGGGGTTAGGGGACTGCTGTGAAGGAAGGTCCCTGGCCACAGCAAGTCCTGGGCCATCTCCTTCCACTCCCTTCCCCCAGGGAGCCCAGCAGGACCTCTAGACTCCAGTCAGCCCACCTCCAGGCCCAACCCCCTGCACTGACAGCCCCTACCCCGACCTTTCTCGGAGGGGTGTCTGGGACCAGACACAGCTATGACAGCTTTTCCTGCAACGCGCCCCACTGCTGGTCCACCACGACCTTAGAGCCAGACACCTTCTAAATCAATGTACAGTCTGCCTGGAACACAGAGGCAATAAGGGAAACCCTGGGGACACGCTAGGAGAACAGGAAAGCTACCTCCTTTCCCTACAAACCTCCGATGGCGCACTACACAACCACCTCTCACGTCAGGTCTGGAGACGGACTGGCCTGGCTTTAAATCCCAGGTCTGCCACTCACCAGCTGAGTGACCTTGGACAAGCCTCCTCTCCTCTCTGAGCCTCAATGCCCAGACTGCAAAGTGGGAATGACCATCTCTAGCTCAAATGGTGGTTGCGAACATGCCGTCAGTGCTGGGAAATGCGAATGCCCGGGTGCTGCCCGGGTGATGGAGGCAGCTCTGAAACCAGAGAACGCACCAGGCAAAGCGCTCGGCACTGGGGCAGGGCCGGTCCCATCCCCCATCGGGAGCCCACGCTGCAAAGGAGGGACGTACACAGACAGCCCTGACATTCGTGTTATCCCCCTTTCCACATGATCACCAGGACTTTGCACTCATCAAAGGCTGGACGGGATTCAGGAACAGAGAGGTTGAGTGACCTGTCCAAGGTCACACAGCCGGCAGACAAAAGGAGGAATAGCAGGGGTGGGTGGCGGCCCTGGGCCCATCTTCCTGGCAGCGCCGGCCAAACAGGCCCCATCTCCCCGGAACGCTGCCCGGCCGCGGGCCCCGGGCCGCCCCCGAAGGACACCGGCCTCGGTTTCCCCAGCGCGAGCCAAGCCCTCCCCGCCCCGTCCCGGGGGGCGGGGGGCGGGCGGGGGGCGCAGGCGGACGCCGGCGCCGCAGAGCCGGGCGGCGGGCGGGCGCGGCCGGCGCGGGGCTCACCGGACTTGGGGTAGGTGACGATCCACACGTCGCTGGGCCGCACCGGGAAGTTGGCGATCTCCTCCATCTTCCCGCGGCAGAAGGGCGGCAGCCGCACGCCGTGGAACTCGAAGTACTTGCTCTCGAACTCCCCCGGGGTGCTGGGGGTCTCGGCCTCGCTCTCCGCCATGCCGCCGCGCTGCCGCCGCCCGCCCGCGCCCCGCCCGCGCCCGCGCCCCGCACGCGCCCGCGTCCCGCCGGCGCGCGGCGGCCGCTCCGCAGGCGTGACGTCACGGCGCCGCCCGGCGCGGGAGCTCCGCCGCGGTATGACGTCATGGCGCCGCCTGGCGCTGGCGGCCCTCCGCAGGCGTGACGTCACGGCGCCGCCCGGGCGCGCCCGCCGCGCCCCACCCCCACCCCCGCGGGGGCCCCGAGCCTGGCCCGCTGTCCGCCTGCCTGCACTCCGCGTCCGCGAGTTCAACTCACGCTTCTGGCATCCAGCAAGCGCTCAATGCAGGCTCAGGAGCTCGTCCAGCCAGAAGTGACCTTAAAAATTCATTGTCCTCCCAACCAGCATTTAGGGAGCGCCTGATCTGTGCCACAGACGCGTGAGACAGACGCATCGAGGTAGAAGACAAGCAAAAGCCTAGCCCCTTGGAGCTTATGTTAGTAAATAGCCAAGGCGATTTCAGGTAATGAAGGACAGGTGCTGTGAAAAATACGCTTCGTGCTATCCCGGGAGCAGAAGGGGCGGGGTCTGGAGGGCATTGAATTGCAGATTCCAGGGCTAGTGCCAGACCTAGAGAGAGAGACTTTCCTGGGGCAGGACCTAGAAATGCGCATTTAATAAGGCACTTCTTGTGCAAACTACAGTTTGAGAACAGCCTAGTTCTAGAAAGATCTCAGTACAGCCCCCTTGTCCAAGCATTTACTCAACGCACCTATGTTAAGCACCTACTGACATGGCTTGGGACTGGCGGCACACAGAGATGACAAGGACACAGCCCTGGTCTAATGCTGCATCTCTGCATCGTCAGCTGTGAAACGGGAAGAATAATCCGTTCCTCTAAGTGCTGTAGCCAGGAGGACAGGAGGCGTCTATGCCAGCAAGAATCTGGAGCAGAGCAGATGGGCAGGACCTATTCCTGCCCTCTCCCTCTTGCTCTAGAGTGTCACATTTGCAGCCTGGCACAGAGACACACATGGGCTGAGAGGCATAGGCCATGTGTGCATGGGGGACAGAGAGCCGTAACTGAGCAATGAACCCTGACTCAGGAGGCTTGGGGATATCTTTCCAAAAAAGAAAGAGTGTATTCCAAGCACCCAGATCATCAACAACAATTCAGGTGCAGATTCTCACTGTGGGAGAGGATAGGAGGATATAAGTGGGCGATGGGAGGAGGCAACCCTGTGGGATTGGATTGGAATTGGAGGTACTGACATGAATTTACAATTTTTAGAAATACCTATTTCTGGGGCTGGGTGTGGTGGCTCACGCCTGTAATCCCAGCACTCTAGGAGGCTGAGGAGGGAGGATTGCTTGAGCTCAGGAGTTTGAGACCAGCCTGAGCGAGAGCGAGACCCCATCTCTACTAAAAATAGAAAAATTAACCGGGCGTCGTGGCACAGGCCTGTAGTCCCAGCTACTTGGGAGGCTGAGGCAGGAGGATTGCTTGAGCCCAGGAGTTTGAGGCTGCAGTGAGCTATGATGATGCCACTGCACTCTACCCAGGGTGACAGAGCAAGACTCTGTCTTAAAAAAAAAAAAAGAAATACCTATTTCTGATCTTTGCTGAAAGGTCTTTAGGCAATGATATCTCAATGACTCTAGGCGTACCCACTGCCCAAATGTTCATTTCTAAATACTTCCCCAACCAAAAGGAACTAGGGTTTCTTTGAGACTAGTCCACTTCCAGGGCAAGGAAAGGACAAGATAAGCCTAAAACATCTTCTTGAGCCAAAAAGTAAGGAAGTGTTAAAAAATGATGGGAATAGGTCAAAAGGGCACAGGACCCAGCATGAAAGGATTACCACAGGCCAAATCAGAAACAATTTGAGCACAGTAGACAAAAATTGGAAACAACTCGAATATGCCCATGAACAGGAAAATGGATAAATTGTGATGTGCAAGGGAAACCACACAGCAATAAAAAAGAATTCCTGTTATATGCGACAAGATGGAATCTCACAGTCAAAATAAAGAACAGAAAAAGCCAAACACTGAAGAGGAAATGTGTGATTCCATTTATGTATAGTTCAAAGACAAGCAAAAGTAATCTATCGCGATACAGGTCGGCATAGACTTAACCTGGGGCATGGAGGGGGCTGACTGGGAATAGACACAGGTGCCTCCCCTCCAGGCTGAGTGCATCGCCCACAGAATGCAGTAGAGAAATCTAGCAGACAGCATCTGCGATGGTTAGTTTTATGTGTCAGCTGGGCCATGAGATGCCCGGATAGCTGGTCAGACATTGTGTGTAGATATGTCTGGGAGGGTGTTTCCAAAGGAGATTGGCATTTGTGTTGGTCAGCTCAGTAAAACAGATGGCCTCCCCCACGTGAGTGGGCAGCACTCAGTCCATTGTGGGCCTGGATACAACAAAAGGCAGAGAAAGGCTGGATTTGCTCTCGCCTGACTGCTTCAGCTGGGACATCCGTCTTCTCCCGCCTTCCATGCGCCTGGTTCTCAGGCACCCAGACCCAGACAGGAGCTACATCATCAGTTCTCCGGCTCTCGGGCCTTCACGCTACACCACTGGCTTTCCTGGGTCTCCAGCTTGCACGTAGCAGATCATTCTCAGCCTCCATAACCATGTGAGCCAATACCTTACAGTAAACCTCTTTCTAGCATAGCTCCTGTCTGTCTGTTTCTCTGGAGAACCCTGCCTTGCACACCACCTTAGCCAGGTGATGAAACAAACATCACCAATAACATGGCAAACTGACAGCATGTGATGCCCTGAAAAGGAACTGAACCATTTATGTGGTGTTCCTACCAAAAATTCATATCCTGAGTCTAATAATGAGGAATGAATACAAAACCCAAGTTAAGGGACATTTCATAAAACAACGGACCTGTACTCTCCAAAACTGTCAATGTCATGAAAGACAAAAAAAGCTGCAAGAACCGTTCCTGATAAAAGAGGCCAAAGAGCTTTGACAATAAATATAATGCGTGATTCTGGATTGGATGCTGGATCTGTTTTTAAAAGCCATAATGGACTTTACAGGGACAATTTGCAACATTTCAATATTGACTCTATATTAAATAATAATATTGTATTAATTTTAAATTCTCTAAATTTGAAAACTGTCCTGTGGTTGTGTAAAAGAACAGCCATTTGCCCGGGAGCACCTGCTGAAGTATTTGGGGTGGGGAGTGAAGAATCATGACGTCTCCAACTTACTTTCAAATGTTTTTACAAAAACCCCCAAATTATAACACTGATACAAGCTCATGTGTATATGTACATTGAGAGAAGGAAAGAAAATGTGGCAAAAGCCATGCAGGGCTGGGAACTTGCAGCCTAAAGGCTGCATGTGGCCCCCCAGATCCCCAAGTGCAGCCCCTCAACCAAATCCAGACTTCACAGAACAAATCCCTTTATTTTGTTCTGTAAAACTTGGATTCAGTCAAAAGGCCACACTCAAGGATCCAGAAAGCCATATCTGGCCCCAGGGCCACAGGTGCTATAACCAATGACCACAAACTCAGTTCTGCAGGTCGGAAGATGGACGCAGGTACCACTAGACTGAAATGAAGGGATCGGCAGGGCCGAATTCCTTCCTGGAGGCTCCGGGGGAGAATCTACTTCTTTGCCCGTTCTAGCTCCTGGAGCTACCTCCGTTCCTTGGCTCATGGCCCCTTTCCAGCTTCAAAGCCAACAGTGGCCAGTCTAGTCCTTCTCACCTCATATCGCTCTGACATTGACTCTTCTTCTGCCTCCCTCGTCCACTCGTAAGGATGCTGCGATTGCATTGGACCCACCCAGTAATCCAAGATAATCTCCCTATTTTGAGGTCAGTTAATCAGCAACCTTAATTCCATCTTCAGCCTTGATTTCCCTTTAACGTATGTCAACAATATAACATATTTGCAGGCTCTGGGGATTAGGATATGGACATCTTTGGAGGACCATTATTCTGTCTTAAAGAAAAACCCCCATTGACATAGAAAATCCTAGAAATGTGAAAAAAAAAGCTACTAGAACAAATAAATGAGTTTAGCAAGATCATAGGATACAAGGCCAACAAACAAAACCCCCAGTTCTGTTTATACATACTAGCAATGAACAATCAGAAATTAAAATTTTTAAAATACCATTTGCAATGGCATCAAAAAAATATAAATGCTTAGAATAGATCTAAGAAAATATATGCAAGATTTGTATACCAAAATCCATAAAACTTTGATGAGAGAAATTAAATAAAACATAAAGAAATGAAGGGATATACTCTGTTCATGGATTGAAAGACTCAACATTGTTAATATGCCCATTCTCCTCAAATGTATCCATAGAGTCACTGCAATCCCAAGCAAGAGTCTCACTGGACTCTGGGAGAAATTTTCAATCTGGTTCTAAAACTTATATAGAAAAGCAAAGAACTTAGAATAGTCCAAACAATTTTGAAAAAGAATAGCCAAGTTGGAGGGCTCACACTACCTTATTTCAAGACTTACTGTAAAGCTACTTACCTTAAAGCTATAAAGCAAAACGGTGCGTGATTGGCATATGCATACACAAATGAATAAGTGGAGCAGGATAGAAAGTCCAGAAACAGACACAAACATACATGGTCAATTGGTTTTTGACAAAGGTATCCTTAAAGAGGAGAAAACAGTAGTTTCTCATGAACCGAAAACGCCCATCAAGGTCTGCCGTGCCCTTTGAGTAGAGAACACCTGAGCCCTGGAGATGTGTCAGAAGAGGCTAGGCAGCCCTTTGTCCTGAAGAGACTCTTCTTAAATAAAGTGGATCTAGATGTCCAAATTCTCAGCCTTCTGCCACCTGTTCCCAAGCTTGCGGAGGCTGCAGGGAACATGGGTCGCTGTCCGTGGTGCTGAACACGCACAGCTCACCCGCATTCCCCCGCCCTCCTAGCCGGGCACTCGGGGAAACCACGCCTTCTGGGGCCCCTGTTTTGCTTTGTTATGTCCTATCTTGAGGCATTTTTCCTATCTGTGCATACTATCAAATTTTTAGTGTTAAGTATTTGCTAAATAAAAATGTCAAACATATATAAAATTAGAGAGAAGAGTATAACGAATTTCTATGTACTCATCACCAGTGTCAACTATTAATATTACCGACTCATGTTTCATCAGCTCCCACACACCCAGATTATTTTGAAGCAAATTTCATGTATTATCTCATCTCACTCCTAAAAGTTCAATATGGATCTCTAAGAGATAAGAACTCCTTGAAAACATATTCCCAATACATTAACACACCTAAAAATGAATGATTATTCCTTAACGTCACCAAACATCCAGTTAGTGTACATGATCAGATTTATGGGTGGCATGCCACGCTCCGAGGGGTAGAGGCATCTGTCTGGGAATACCTCCTGCGGCCAGGACATAGTGCTGAGGCAGATAGCCCACTGGCATCATGTGGCCCAGCTGCAGATTAGCACAAACCAGCCCTCTTGCCACAGCTGATATTGGGCAAGTCTGAGGCACAGGGTGCTGGTTCAGGAAGGTGGTCACATCTGTGGGGTGGCCCTGGAGGACATCAGTGCCCAGGAAATACAGCCTCCAAGCACACTCCTGCCAAGACAGGTCCAGGGCAAGATTAATTACATTAGGATCTTTGCAGAAGAGTCATGAGCATCAGTGTTTCTACCCAGAATCCTAGTTTCCAGACAGGGTGGAACCATAGCCTGATCTGGCCTTGAATGCTAATGTCACCATTGACTGGCTGTGTGACCTGAGACAAAGAACTTCTGCTCTCTAAGCCTCAGATTCCTTGTTGGTTTAATTTACCACGGGCCACCCCCATCCTGCATTTGCACCTGCGCTTTCCCCTCCAGAATGACTTCCTGCCAACCCAAATTCTAGTATCCATAAAGGTCAGTTCCGAAACAAGTTCCTCCGTGGCTAATCCCCTCCTGAAATCAACTCTACTTCCGCTGACCACAGCCTATGTTTTCACATGTTGTGGGCTCAGAGCAGATCTGGAGACCCCTTTGAAACCAGCTTATCCAGCCTTCGATTTTAAAGACAAGGAAATGAAGAGCTGATCAAGGGAAGCACCTGCTCGGCATATGGCAGGTGCACAATGAAGCCATGATGGTCCCGGGACCTTTCTGCTGCCTGGAGCACAGACTCGGGCGTTTCCAGCTCAGCCGCTTCCCTCTCGGAGATTCAGTTTCCTCACCAGTAAAATGAGGAGAATAATGGCCACTCCCTAGGGTTACCGTGAGAATTAAGTGAGCGACGGCCTTTGTAAACTGCAAGGTGCTGTGCACTTGCGAGTGCCGGATCTCCTGGTAGCTCCACGGAGACAGCAACGGGGCATGGGAGCTCCCTGGGGAGGGATCCGCTTCCGGCGTCAGGACACACCCAGCAAGCAGTGGGCACGCAGAAGACCAGGCTGGGAGGCCTGGAGCCAGCCCGGGAACGTGGCCCACAGACGGGAGCCACAGCCGCTCAGGGCTCCGGGGCCCCGAGAGGGCCCTGGCTGGGATGCTGGGAGAACGAGGAGGGTGGTGGGCCCATGACTTTAGCACAGCTGATGCGAGGCGGGGACACGGGGGCCAGAGAGGGCTGTGACCTCACACGGTCTGGGCTCCAATCTCGGCCCCTCTGTGTTTTGTCTGGGCCCCGCCCCGCCCCGCCCCGGGGCTGGCATGAGGTGGAGAGGAAGCCGGTGGTGACACGGCTGGCCTGGTGCCCAGCACACGCCAGAATGTGGTTAATGCACCTTCACTCCCCCGCCCTTTCCGAGCAGTAGTCTCTATCGTTTGATGGAGTCTCTCAGGAGAATTTATTTTCTCAAGTAAATAATCCACGGGGTGTGTGTTGTTCTCTCCACTTTACGCAAGGGAAGGCCAAGGCTCTAGAGGGGAAGGGATTTCCCTGGGTCATGGCAATGCTGAGTTGCAGAGATGGGACTCGAACTTGGGCCCGCCTGAATCCAGGGCCCAGGATCCCTCTTCTGCTCTGTAACGACTCACAGCTCTGTGTCCAGAGGGTCCTGGGAACAAGTCAAGGGACTCTGACCTGGATCAGCTCCCTGGCTGTCAGCAGGGCCACCTCCAGGCTCAAGGAAGGGCAGGGTGCGGGGGGTGGCTGGTGCCTCGGTGAAATCCACAGCGTTGGTGTCCATGATGAGGGACAAAGGACCGGGAGCAAGAATATCCTCAAAGGCCTCTTGAGA
>RJWJ010049889.1:0-10094 GCA_004363605.1 Indri indri | reverse complement strand
GAGACACGGCCTGGGGGCTGAAGGGGGTGAGACTCGTGTTGGACCTTGGGGGGCATCACGAGAGTTTTGTCCTCTTTTCTAATGAACTGGGAAACCACCACAATAGCCAAAGAGTGGCGTGATCATATTTAATTTTTAAAGATCTCTCCGTCTACTGTGTTGAGAAAAGACGAGGGGAGGGGAGGAGACAGGGGCTGGGGTGGGCAGAGAGGCCAGTAATTGAGGAGAAAGGCGGCAACATGGGGCCACGACTAGGGAGCGATGGGAAGTGGTCGGGTTCTGGGCCTACTCTGAAGCCGGTCGGCCACCGGTAGGATTTCCCGATGGTTTTGATGCGCTTGATGGGTGACAGAAAGAGAGAAGTGAAGGAGGTTTCCAAGCTTTGTGGCAGAAGCCTCTGGAAGTTGCCATTCACTGAGAAGGGAGGACACTGGCAGAGCGGGGCTGGGAGGGCTGCGTCCCATTCGGTCTTGGACATGGCCAGGTCATGACGGCCACAGGATGACCAAGTGGGAATGTCAGGTTGGAAGTTTGGAATTCAGGGAAGAGGTTGAGGCTGGAGACATACGCTCGGGATTCTCAGCCTCTAGACAGGCCTCAAACACCCACCTGGCTTCAATCAAGAATGTTTCACCCTATGCTGTGTTATAGGACTGTGTTCTATTTCATGAAAACACAGTATACGCAAATGCACAATTGGAGTCACGTTGTGCTTTGGGAATTTCATTTGCAGTCTTCTTATAATTGGATAGTGCCCATATTTACAAAAACCAATTATGAACTACGTAAAATGTTTTAAATGCCCACAGATAGCGTCACCTCACTACAAAAGTGGCAACCGCAATCTGCCATCTAAATTTGCATCTGGCCAGGTGTGGTGGCCACCGCGCCTGCAATCTCAGCACTTTGAGAGGCCGAGGCAAGAGGATCACTTGAGGCCATGAGTTCCAGACCAGCCTGGGCAACTTAGAGAGTCCCCATCTCTACAAAAATTAAAAAATTAGCCACATGTGGTGGCTTGTGCCTGTAGTCCCAACTGCTGGCGAGGCTGAGGCAGGAGGATCCCTTGAGCCCAGGAGTCTGAGACTGCAGTGAGCTATGGTGATGCCAATGTACTCTAGCCTGGGCAACAGAGTGAGACCCTGTATCAAAAACAAAATAAATACATAAAATAAATAAATTTGCATCTCCCATCACTACTCAGAGCTTTGGTACCACAAGGAGAAGCACCTGTTAGTACTAAGCCATGTCCCGGTGACAAACGAATTCTCCACTTAGCCAGCCCAACCATTGAAACTGCGAAAAAAAACTTCAGAAGAAACGTATCTGTCAGTTCGTGACCAATAACAAAAATAACAACAAAAACATCAATAAGTGGGGAAGAAGGTGATGAAAATGGAATGTTCCTATCAAGTCACACAATAGGACATCATAACACTTGCTGGGTGGTTTGTGCTTGTGACTCTGTCAGTGCTCGAGCCCCGCCCTCCTGTGATCGCAGGATGCACCATCGTGAGTGGTCAGGACGGAGACTGTCGCTTCCAGGTCATGCCAGGTCCTGGATGGAATTACACAAATTCTGCACGGGCAGGGAAGATGGACCAGTCTCAGCACCCGCCATGTGCCAGAGACCATGTGCAGAGCCACAGACATGAGCATAAGGGATGACCCGTCTCTCCCCTTGTCCCCCGCCTCCCTCCCTGGCTCCACTCTGACCTTTTAGCTCTAGAAGACTGAGAACAGATTCTCCAAGAGGGGTCACACAGATCCCACATCACCCCTAAAGACAAGGAGGACAGTTACACACACCCTCCCTCCGTCTTTGGTCACTCCCCCTTGCCACTGTTCCCATCCGAATCCTGCAAAAATGACACCAATAAATTGGCCCTATTGACCTTGAAACCTCTCTTTCAAGGGGAAGCTAAGGGAGGGTGTCCTCCAAGAGCAGGTGGCCACTGCGGTCCAAAGCCAAGGGTCTGATCACAACCGCCTTTCCCCAGGGCATTTGGCAATGTCTGGAGACATTTTCCATTATCTCAATTGGGGGTGGTGGGTGTGACCAGTGGGTAGAGGCCAGGGATGCTGCTAAACATTCCACAAAGCACAGGACAGCCCCTACGACAAAGCCCAAAGCCCAAAAAGTCACTAGTGCCGAGCTCCAAAGAACCTTGGTCCAAAGAAATTACGCTGGATAAGAAATCAAGACAAACCCACACTATCCCTGGAGAAAAATTCAAGCAAATGCTAATTCCCCAAAACTATATTTTCTAATTAACTAACTCAACAACGCTACATGTGTGTTACGCAGGCCTACTCCTAGAGTCGCGGCATCACTTACACGTACTGGATGCCCTTCCGCCTCGGCGATGACCTTGGTGGAACAGAGGTCGGTGGGGGTGGGGAAGGAGAGCCCGGCACACCTTAGGCAGAGCTTTTTCTAACCCAGCCTCGCGACTGCACTAGATTTTTATATAGACCTTCTGCCTCGTCAGCTTCCATCTCGTCTCGTTCAGGCTGTTCTAGAAACGATTCTGCTCCCCGAACACAAGCACTGCCCGAGATCTGTACTGTTTTAAAATGAAAACAGCAATGAAAGCTGGCCAATTACATTCTTTAAAGGATTAGTAAAAAAAAACATAGGCACACGTTTTACATAGAATAATGAGTAGAGAAATTGGTTGGATATTTTAATCAGATGTCAAGCTTGATTTTTTTTGAGTATTTTATTGCTTCCATAATAAATGGAATCTAAATTAGAGTAGATAGAAAGCCAGCGTTGATTTTTACATTAAAACTGCCTTATGTGTTCACAAAGCTCTTTGTGAGGGTTCCCGCCTCCCGAGATATCAGTAATGTAGAAAAATGTTAAGAGAGCCTCTGATTGCGAAATTATTCCCCTCTGTTCATCCTGCCGCCATCACGGTGCTTAGACACTACGGGTTATAATCTGTGCCTGGTAGTTTGAGGATTTTTTTCAGGTTTGTGGGGTGTGTGTGCTTGGTTTTGTCTTTCCATAAGAAATAACACAAATAGAAACATGGAAGGAAACGCTTCCTTTGGCGCTGTCCGGGAGAGTGCCGTGTGTCCAGTGAGCGTTATTTAATGAACCACTTTCCACGGCCTGGGCGGCACCAAGGGCGGGATCTTAGAGAAGCCATAGTGAGGTCCCACCCACAGCTCCTCCAGCATCAGTCAGGTGTGGGTAACGCCAGCCCAGATACACAGTGGGGGGGGTGTTTGCCGACAAGACAGCCCACGGAGACGATGCAGTCAGCTACCGGAAGCCTTGTGCTTCTTCAGACTTGGATCTCTGAGTCACTGAGTAATCGACACCTTTGCACTTCGCCTCAAACCAGGTAGGTGCGATGTAGGCAAGGAGATCAGCAAGGCATGGAGAGAGGGAAAAGAGGCCCGACGTGGCGGCTCATGCCTGTAATCCCAGCACTTTGGGCGGTGAAGGGAGGAGGATCGCTTGAGGCCAGGAGTTCAAGACCAGCCTGAGCAGGAGCGAGACCCCAGTCTCTATGGCATGGTGGCACGTGCCTGTGGCCCAGCTACTTGGGAGGCTGAGGCAGGAGGATTGCTTAAGCCCAGGAGTTTGAGGTTTGAGGTCGCAGTGATCTATGATGACACCACTGTACTCTAGCCTGGGTGACAGAGCAAGACCCTGTCTCAAAAAACAAACAAACAAACAACAAAAACCAGTGGGAAAAGATTGACGATGACCCACTTAATGGTCACAGGTGACACAGACGGATGCTTAGAAGACCGAATTTTCCTGCAATCAGAGTCCTAATTTCCAAACACACCAGAAAAACTGATTTTATTTAACATTTTTCTGTGCCATTGCCGTAGGGCTAAGAATGCATTGGCAAGGGAAGCGATGAGAGGCGCTCAGCATTTCCTGTGTGGTACGATAGCATTCCCGAGGGGGAAAGAAGAAAAAGAACCGCTACCACGTCCGTCAGGTGCAGACCCTGTAGAAGGAGCCTCACTGATGTTCCTTCCTTCCCCACCGCCCTCGACAGCCCTGTGGGCTGGGTGTTGCCGTTAAATCATGACTCGCACAAGCCAAAGCAAGTGGTAGGTGGTGGAGAAGGAAGCTGAGCCCAGGGCTGCCTCATTCCCAGGCTGTTCCAAAGCCCATTCCATAACGTTTGAGGCATTCCAACAAGTGCCCATGCAGGTTGGAGAGGAGAGAAAAGTCATACCTGCCCCAGTGGTCAAATTCACCTGGGGTGTCTCCTCCCTAGCATGTCCCAGCAGTAAGTGAGGGCCGTGGCCGTCACACCTCAGCCACGAGAAAAGCGCATGGAGAAAGAAGAGTGGGATGTGCGGGCGAGGCGCTGTAGCGTTTTACCTGCCAGCAGCGCAAGGGATCAGAGCTAGCACTGGGGGTGGCACACGATCCGAGTCCTGCCAGGCGGCAGGTGCTTCCACGTGGCACTCACCACGGTCATGACTTTCACTGCATGTATCAGAAAGCGATGCAAGGACTCTGCCAGCTTTGAAGGGGCCCATCCCGAGCACCTCCCAGGAGGCTGAGGGTTAGTGCCAGGCTGGGTGTGCAGCCCCGGACCCACCGTGAGCTCGCTTGGATCTCGGAAGCTGGCTGAGGGCTTTCCCACCGCAGTGGCCTCTGCTCACCTGTTCCTGACTGCTGTATTAGCTTCCTGTGGCCGCCATAACTAATTACCACAAACTGGTGGCTGAGAACGCCACGGATCTATTCTTCCACAGCTGTGGGGGCTGGAAGTCCACAGTCAAGGTGTTGGTGGAGCCATGCTCTCCCGGAGGGCCCTGGCAAGGATCCTTCCTCGCCGGTGGTGGCCAGCAATCCTTAGCACCCTTGACTGACTTGCAGCTGTGTCACCCCAGTCTCTGACCCCATCGTCACGTGGCCTTCTCCCCTGTGTTTCTGTATCCAAATCTCCCCATCTTGCAGGGGCACTCGTCACTGGATTTAGGGCCCACCCTAACCCAGAGTGACTCCATCTTAACTTGGTCACATCTGCCAAGACTCTATTTCCACATAAGGTGCCCCACTCCTGGGCACCTGCTCAAGAAGCAGGCACCTCTGTCCGGCATGACTCCACAGCTGCCTCTGGGCCAGGGATGGGACCAGCACTCCCTGTGCATGAACAAGCGTTTCTGCCCACGTCCAGGCTGTAGGCACTGAGGCTGCGGTTGTCAGTAAAGAAATCACGGGCAAAGGAAACAGACTGCCAGCGGTCTGATCTGCATATCGTTCTCCTCTCTCAAAACACAGAGATGACAAGTATTTAATACTAGGCATAAAAGAAGATGTAGGAAAGGCCCGACTGTGGGTTTCAAACTCTTGAAGGCTTTTGGCTCTCACAGGAGGCCTTAGCCCTGGTCTTTGCACCCTGGAGGCTGAGATGAGCTACCAGGAGCAGATAAAGGGGGAGTTTCCTAAGCCAGGCAGGCCGGCCGGGATTGAACCCCAATACCCCACTTCCCAGCGTGCAGCCCCGAGCCCTTCCCTTAGCCTCGCTAAACCTCAGTGATTCTATCTGCAACCTGGGGTAACAAGAACTAGAGGAAATAATGCCTGCGGGGTGCTTAGCATCCTGCCGGGCAGCTGAGACACAAGGGACCGAGGCCAGCTGTATCCCAGGAGGCATCTTGGGGTCAGCAAGCACCGAGAGTGAGGAGGAAGGAGGCGTCCCGTGAGGGAACCACTGTGACCGCAAGCTCTGTGGCAACCTTCTCAGAGAGACTCGTCTGGCATCGAGGGCATCCAAAGCAGACCCAGAAGACATGGAAGGTTAAGGTCGGAGGGCAGCACACCACCAGGGTCATAGGACCAGGATGAAGCCTGCACAGAGCTGCACGGCCGACGTGGCAGCTGCTCACCCCAGGGGGCTGTTGTACACTTGAAAGGTGCTGGTCCAAGAGTCCAGTGTATACCAGATTTTGATGACTTGGTAGGAAAAATGTAAATGTTAATAGTTTTATGTTGACTATATCTTGAAATGATAATATTTTAGATATAGTGGATGACATATATAATTGCATGTTGTATGCATAATTTAATAATATATAAATAAAATATAGTATTAGAATTCATTTCACTTGTTTTGCTTTATCTTTTTTAAATGTGGCTACTGGAAAGTTAAAATTGCAGACATGGCTCACAGCACCTCGCTGTCGGACATCGCGAAGACATGACCATTCCTTCTGCCGCAGTGCTTCCCAAAACGTGATCCCAAGACTACGAGTCCACGGGGTGTTCTCCACCAACAGGCTTCCTCGGGCAGGTCAGTTTGAGAAGCGCCATGTGTCCCCTCCCTCCTTGGAAGATGCACAGGCGTCCGCACACAGTGAGGGGCCTGAGTGGTCCTGCGATGAGGAGACCTGTTGAACCAGTAGGTCCCAGGTAATCGCATTCTCCTCTCTGCCCACAAACAGCCCCCAGAACCGTGGGATGCTTGGTGCTTTGAGAAATGCTCGGCCAGCCCCCCGCAGGGAACAGGGCCCCGTAGCGGTGGAGACCTTTGTGCGGAATCCACGAGGCTCTGTGGGAAAGGCACAGAGAAGGCGATTTTGCTGTTCCGGGTCAGTAACGCCCAAGACCGGAGTTGACGTTCGTGGAAGGATTGTTGACAGCAGGACGGACGCTCCAGCTCTTCAGTCACCACCTAAATTGCCTTAATATCCTGATCACAGCCTGCTTTCCACAGGCAGGAAAATGACTTTGCGAGGGAGCAAGCATGATAAACATTCAGCACGCCACGCTAGAAACATCCACTTGTGTGGTTACAGGCTTAACACTGTGACTATTTCCACTCATTTAGTAAAATACTGTTTGCTCTCGGAGGCCATTGGCTGCTCTCGAGCAGGGTAGGCGGTCTGACTTAAATGGTTTGTAAAGCCCTTGAAATTGCCAACTGACGGTAGGAAAGTTACCAATATTCCACTCTCTGCTGCCCCTTTTAGCCAGGGCCACGTTGGCAGGAGAGGACCGCCGTTAGCACCACCGCAGCTTCTCTGACTTGGTGGACAGCAGCCACCTCGGTCACTCAGGACTGACTTCTTTGTCCTGGGAAGAATCACTCGAGTGGCCTCTCCCGTGCCGTGGAAATAGTGTCATCAACCAGCCAGGGCCTCAGGGGAAGGGGTGGCAGGACCCTTCTGGTGGCTTGATCGAGGCTGGGAGGAAGGGCCCCGAGACCTGGACCTCTTCCCTCTGACACACTGAGACAGTCACCGGTCATAGCACCTGCCCGGCAAGGCTCCATCTCCTCTTGGAGCACCCATCACATCATCACAGTGACGGTTTTGGTTGCAGCAAAACAGACATTTCTGGACACCACAGACAGAAGCCAGTTCAAGGATCTTCTCTGTCCTCCACTCCCTATCCGATGTGACTTCATGCTCTCCCCAGAGGCTGCCAACCTGCCCCGCCCTCTGCCCGGAGACGCTGGGGGTGGCCTAAGCCCCAAGGAGTGTCTCCGAGAGTCAGAGGTTGTCACACAGCAACTGAGGAGGGATGAGCCGCCTGTGAGCCCTGCGGGACGGCAGGGGTCCCCTCCAGCAAACAGGTGGGGAGGTCCCGAAACTTCCCATCCAGCCCTGGCGCAGAAGTCATAGGGCCATAGTAAAAGTCCAGTGTTAACTTCCTGGGTCCCTCTTTGGGATGCAAAAGATAAGGTTTTTCGTCACCTGTCCGTGGAGGCGCCCATGTAGAAGGAAGGAAGGGAAGGAGGGAGGGAGGGAAGAAAGGAAGCAGGACGTTTAAACACAGTTCCCGCTTGAGGCACCTGAGTTCTGGGCTGTGCTCGTCTTTCCACGATTGGCATCCACGGCAGAGTCTGAGCAGCACGCGAGCTGGACGTTACTTACTCAAGACCGGCGCGCCCAATCTGTTAGCCTCATCCGTCCCAGTCAGAGGGTAAGGCTGTCTACTCCAGGGGTCTCCTAAGGACACCCCTAGTGCCCTGCTGAGGCTCCCCAGCAGGAGCCGGGGAGGGGCCCACTGTGGGGAGGGGTCTGCGCCGGCAGTCCCACCTTGCAAGGAAGAGCTGTCCGGGAGGGCAGCACGAATGCTGGAAGGTGCCCCCACCCCACCACCAGGCAGGACAAGGGAATGAGACATACAGAAAGGTGGAAGCTGACAAGCCCAGGGCTGGGCCCCACCACACTGGGCAGGGATCTGGGCCACACCAGCCAGACACTCCGTGGGAGGCAGGGCTGCTTCCCCACCCACACGGGAGCACGGCAGCCGCGGCCAGGGTGTGCCAGGGCCCAGACTTCCCAGCTTCCCTCCCTGGAAGAGTTCAGAAGCAGAACTGGCTGCTCAGCAAAGAAAGCCCCAAGATTCTTGGCCAACACAAGGTGGAGGTCTCTTTTCATTTGTAATGTAGGGATTTCTCAACTTCATCTTCAAGGCAAGTAGGGCTATAATTATTTGCCATTAATTATTACAGGTGGCTCGTGCCTATAATCCCAGCACTTTGGGAGGCGGAGGCAGGAGGATCGCTTGAGGCCTGGAGTTTGAGACCAGCCTGGGCAACATAGTGAGACCCCATCTCCACAAAAAATTTAAAAATTAGCTGGGCGTGGTAGCACACACCTGCCATCTTAGCTACTTGAGATGCTGAGCCAGGAGGATACTTGAGCCCAGGAGTTGGAGGCTGCAGTGAGGTATGATCATGTCACTGCACTCCAGCCTGGGCGACAGAGTGAGACCCCATCTCTTAAAAAAAAGGAAAAGGAAAGAACCTGGGTAAATACTAACAGTGCTTTCAAACTCCTTTTTATTCAGGGGAGAGTTCCCCCAGAAGGGTGGGACAGTGTCTAATTTGTGCTCCGAATGTCCTCTTTTCTTGCTGTCCATCAGCCATGGACTTGCCTAGTGAGGGCACTGAGCTCTCGGCTAGCCTGGAACAGTAGCTCTTTCCTCTTGAACTGTAACCCAGGCGCCTTCGCTGCAGGGAAAGGACGGGAAGTCCAGGAGGGACTTGCCGGTTGGGGAAATCGGCTGGGCTACCCAGGTGCCAAGGGGTACCTGGCATGGGGGCCCCGCACCTTGCCATTCATAGCCCTCACACTGGAAACCCACTCAGAAACTTTCTTTAGAACACCTCGTTTCAGAACAAGATGGAAGAGCAATTGAATACGTGAATTTTTAAAAACAGCAACCAAGCTCACCCTTTGGCCTTATTAGAAAGTGATGGCTTGGGTGGGAGTGGGGAAGGACCAGGGCAGGGGCTGGAATACGCCAAGCACGCTCACACCCCCAGCTCCCGGCTGACGCTGTTGCCACTCCACCTGGCCCTGTCACTAAACAAATCTTTCTGATTCTTCGTGGCTTCAACTCACACCCCTGGATCTAGCTCCTGCAACTCTCTGCTCCCAGGGTACTGAAGCACCTTCTGGCTCCCTGTGCAAGGGCAGCTTCTGACCAGCCAGAAACACAGCAGGGACAGGGGCCATCCCATGGAGCCATCGGTGAGTTGGGAACGGGGGGGGGCGGGGGGGGGGGGCCTGGCAGCTGGCTTTGCAAGTCCAGTGCAAATGCAGGACGCCCCGGGCACATTAGCAGAAACCCCTGCATTTCCTTACCTAGGAGCTTGCTGCATGGAGGCAGGAGTTACGGAAAGCAGCCCACGGAGGGGCATGGATGAGCTAATTAGCTGGCGAAGTGCTGAGCAAGGGTTCCACCGCGTTATTTTAGTCAGGGGGTTCGAATCGTGATGCGAGGCGCCATTACGGAGGGATGTGTCAGCTTTAACGAGGCGCCCCATTTAAGTCTGACTGTGCCAATTAACACCGTCCCAGGTCAGGTTCCCTCAGGCGGGAGCCAGCACAGGCCACCAGGGGAAACAAGCAGCCGGCAGGGCCGGGGTGGTGGCCACGGGCTGAGAGACCACACGCTTGATGACCTGCCAACCCACTCCGCCCCAGCCCGTGTTCCTGCCCTGAGTGACAAAGCTCTCACATAGAGTTATCCATCCAGGTGCCTCCACAGCCTCACCCCCCGCCCGCTCTCCACCCCACTCCAAGGAGGTCTTCTCCCCGTCACCCCACCGAATCCAACCTCCCAGGCCACCAAGACCTCCACGTCACCA
>RJWJ010049888.1:0-10113 GCA_004363605.1 Indri indri | reverse complement strand
GAAGAAGACTCCCAAAGCAATTACAGCAGCAACAAAAATAAACAAATGGGACCTGATCAAATTAAAAAGCTTCTGCACAGCCAAGGAAACTGTCCTTATAGCGAACAGACAACCTACAGAACAGGAGAAAATATTTGCTTTCTACACATCTGATAAAGGACTGATAAGAAGAATCTATACAGAACTTAGGAAAATCAACAAGAAAAATCAAACAACCCCATCAATAAATGGGCAAAGGACACGAACAGAAACTTTTCAAAAGAAGACAGAATAATGGCCAGCAAACATACAAAAAATTGCTCAACATCTCTAATCATTAGGGAAATGCAAATCAAAACTACAGTGAGCTATCACCTAACTCCAGTGAGAATGGCCTTTATCAAAAAGTCTCAAAATAACAAATGTTGGCGTGGATGTGGAGAGATTGGAACACTCTTACACTGCTGGTGGGACTGCAAATTAGTACAACCCCTGTGGAAAGTAATTTGGAGATACCTCAAAGAGCTAAAAACAGAAATACCATTTGATCTAGCAATCCCACTACGAGGCATCTATCCAAAGGAAAAAAAGACATTCTATAATAAAGACATCTGCACTCAAATGTTTATAGCAGCACAATTTGCAATTGCAAAGATGTGGAAACAACCCAAGTGCCCAACAATACATGAGTGGATTAATAAAATGTGGTATATATACACCATGGAATACTACTCAACTACAAAAAATAATGGTGAACTAGCACCCCTTATATTATCCTGGATAGAGATTGTGCCCATCCTTAGAAGTGAGGTATCACAAGGATGGAAAAACACACACCACATGTACTAGCCATCAAATTTGTACTAACTGATCAACATTAAGGTGTTCACATGGTAGTAATACTCACCGGCTGCCAGTCACATTGGGGGGTAGGGGGAGTAAACCCGCAACTAATAGAAGTGGAGCACACTGTGTGGGGGAAGGACACGCTTGTAGCCCTGGCTTTGGTAAGGCAAACGCATTACATGTAACGAAAATGTCTGTACCCCCATAATATCCTCAATTTAAAAAAAATAAATAAATAAAAATAAAAATTGCTCTAAAAAAAAAAAAGTGAAGCATAAGGGAGAAAGAAGAGTATAGAATACCCTCCAAGATTTCCAGTTTGGAGAACTATACAGTTAGCCAAAAAAGCAAATAAACTATCATTGAGTACCTACGTCATTGTTAACGCTACTCTCCTATACACAATGTTTTCTACACTCTATCATCCCCTACAACTGTCCAAAGCCTCTATATACTTTAAGTCTACTTTTAAAATCTACCTCTTCCATAAAGCCTCCCGCATCTATGCAGTCTACATTGATATCTTAGGATTCCTCTTGGCATCAGCATTAACCTACCCCCATCAAAAAGAAATCTATGAGCATTCACCTCAAATAAATATGTATAAATACAAGTACATATTTATATGTATATAAATTTATATGTATTATATTACTCACTATAAAATATATGTAAAACATAAAAAATAAATAGAAATAGTAGTTGTAATATTTTCTTCCCTTATCCTAATGGAAGTTTTGCTCACCCCTCATTTTGGACACCATTGTTCTAATGGCTTTACGTGTTCAATCTTTTTCCCACAATAATTAGAGATTTCTCAAGAGCATGGTATTTTACTCTTGCATATGTTCCTACAACATATAAGACAATGCTAAAAAACACAGATAGTACAATTTCATAAAATTCTAGAATTCCTTATTCAAACTTCTCATAATGTATTGCTCTATTATAAGAAATTACACTGTGTAATTGAATTTTCATATGACAAATAGCCACCTAATTTCATTATTGTACTTAACTGTACAAATAAACATCTATTAAAGATATTTTAAGGATCAAAATTATTCCTTAGTCTACAACATTTAATTAAGCAATTCTAAAGAAAGTAGATCTATACAATGATTTAAAACAGTACTTTACATCCTGAAAGAAGAATAAAAAATTGAATGGTTCATATTACAACCATTCTAATATAAAATAATACTAAGAAAATAAAATTATTTACATTGGATAGTACAATTTTGCATGTTTAGGGTTATTTCATAGTTGAAAATTACACATTGCAAAGGGGAAAGCATAAATATGGTTCAAAAGTTCAAACAGCCTAACTACCTGTGAAATGTTAGGCACACATTTTAGATATTAGACAATATTTCAATTATTTTAATTATACTAGTTTTGAAAGCTAATTAAGCTTAAAGAAAGTTATGAGCTATTTAGAAAAATACCTGCCAATTCATGAATGTTTTCGATTTAAAGAAATAATTTTTTTCACTGAAATTGGATAAAAATATATTATATTGTTGTAATTCTCCACATTTGTAGATGTAAAGATTGACAAATATGAAGCATAGGTCATTAGCATTAGCTAACTACATGGTCATAAATTCACAAAATAACTACTTTACAGAACTACTCTCTCTTTTGGCCATGAATGTTGGTTGAATATTAACACCACCACATGACAAAATAAGATCACATTTTCCTATACATAGTTCATAATCCAACATGACAAAGCAATGAAATTTCAAAATTCAATTAAAATATAGACATTTCTCCCTAAGAACTATTAAGGCCTCTGGATTCTAAAATGAGGAAAACAGAATACTAACTTTCTTTTAGGCTTCTTACACTCCTAGATATCTATTAACTGTATAATAAAACTGTATAGTCTTTCTTAACATTTAAATTTGCTATCTTCAAAATTCAAATATAAAAATTATCAAATAATCACTACTGGCAAATGACAGAGGAGAAATTATATTTTATTCTAAAACAGTGCTTATGCTTTCATACCTAGCTAATATCATCAAAGTACACATATTCTCTCAGTCTTACCCAGTTCACTTGACTTCTTTTGAAGCTCCATGGTAAGTATTTTCAATTGATCTTCATCTTTCTCCAATCTTGTAAAATAATACGTAAAATAATCTTTTATTCAGAATTCATCTAGTAACTAAAAGTGGTGACATTTAGCAACTGATATATTAATATCTTAGCATAGATTTGCCCACTCAATTATTAGACATTTATTGAGTACCTACTCTGTGCTGTATATGGTAACACTTTTAAATAAGATATTACTATTATAAATACATAATTATATATTTATTACATCTACATAAAACCTTAAAGTTTATCATTATAATCTGTCTCTTAGCTATTGATGATATTCAAATTAATGCATCCTAGAACTCTGAAAGACATTGAGTATGTAACTACTATTAAACTGAATTCTGCCTTAGAAAAAATTTAAATATGAGAACAGGTGTATTTTGCTTAACTTCTCTGGCTTTCTTTTCCTCAAACTGTAAAACAGAGGTAATTGAGACAGATGAATCCTCAATTCTAAAAGTTAAAAACTGCATGGATAGGTCAATCAAGAATATATAAGATAAGGCCAGATGCAGTGGCTCATGCCTGTAATCCCGGCACTTTGGGAGGCCAAAGCAGGAGGATCACCTGAGCCCAGGAGTTGTAGGTTGCAGTGAGCTATGATCATGCCACTGCATTCCAGCCTGGGTGACAGAGTGAGACCCTATCTCTGAAAAAAAAGAACACATAAGATTGGAGGAGCTAGAAAAGCTAGCTTTCCCTCACCACGCACGCACGAGCAGTACAGAAGAAACGCTGCTAGGCCCAGGCCATGACTTCAGTGAGAAACCAGTGCTCTCCTTTATCCTATCAAACTTAATTAACCCTAATGCTAATGAGACAAAAAATAATTACCTAGGCCTCCTAACACAGCTTTATATAAATATTTCCTTAATATAAAGTAGTGAAAATAGAACAAGTATTTAACACTCAAGTTTTAGACAAGCTATTTAGATGAAATGCAAATAGTTTATATATAATCATATTCATTCAAACATTAATAAATTATTAATAAATTAATGAACAAATTAATTATATATTGAATTTGACGATTGATTTATTTAATAAATATAAAATAGTACCTACTGTATACCAGGCTAGTTGCTAAATTTATAAATCTGAAAGAAGGTTACAGATCCCAGTAAAACCAACCACATAGTCTGGAAGTTATTTCTATGAAGCTAGTAACAATCTAAAGTTTTACTAAATGTTATATCACTGCATCAGTCCTTATGAGCTTGCCTATATAGCCTGACTCTATGGCAAAGCATGCAGGGGAACTATCCTAGAAAATACCTGCTCCTAAATTTTTTCCTAGGATACCTGCCTACCCAACACAAACTTTTAAAATGTACTCCCACTTCACACATTAAAAAAGGACTTGATTAAAGTTGTTACAGGAGTTACACATCAGTTGACAATGAATAGAAAATGGCACCGCATATCGTAAGTAAATTGGTTTTATTCATTTATTTTATTAAAAATAAGAAATATTTTACCTTTGCTGCTCTGTTCTCAATAATTCTTTCAAGTTGCAGACAGTAGTTTTAAGTTCAGTAACCACAAATGAATGAGCAGCTTTAGCTTTATTAAACTCTTCCATTTGAGATTCTTTTTCTCCAGTGAGCCGATAAATTGTTTTTGTTGCTATCTGTAAATCTTCCTCTAAAGCCTTTTGAGTACTCTAAATGAAACAAAGTACAAAACAAAAACAATGACCAAAGGCTTTTAGGAAAAAAAAAGCTGAACTCATCTGCTTATATAAATTTGCTGCCCCTCCTCTCCTCCACATCCTCCTACCCATCATCTCTCCTCCTTACCCTGGAATGCCCACCCACTACTCAATTTACCATTCTCCAAATCCCACCTATAGTTCCAACTCCTCCATGGAGTTTCCTAGCCAATCCAGCCACAGTGTTTTTTCAATTCTTAGAACTATTACAGAAATGTATGTTGGTACCTAGCATGGTCTTATATTTTAACTATATTTCTGATGTATTTTCATCCAATGTCTATAATTAAACTTAGCATTTTATAGACTAGGTCTGTGTCTTCTCTATTTGAAGCTCTGGGTCCTTGTACATAGTATTAATATTTGATAAATATTTGTTGACTGATTGACAGTGTGAGACTTATTACACACTAATCAGTTTTTAAATCATACCATGCTTCTTTGCAAAGACACTTTAGTATCTTCTAGTTCTGAAGTCAAATGATCCTGTTTCTCATTTGATTCTTTTAAGTTCTCATTCTGTAATTCTAAAAAAGAAGGTTATAGATAGGTAATATTAAACGGAAGGTGAACACCAAAAAAAATTGTTATTTGTAACAATTACTCTTTTTCTTCCATTAGATAATAGTCTAAAATGATAATATGCAAATGAAATATGCAAATATAGACACACTGATATTGGTCATCATCAACCTTTATTGACTTTTCAAGATTGCTATCTCCCAAGAACTCAGGGATAAATATTTAAGTATTTTCAGTGCTATATTTTTTATAATAGCAAAACTATCTGTAATTAAATTAAATTATAGTGCTACATAAATGGGATGGTAGACCATGTAACCACTGAAAATGATGACCCAAATTTTATCCACTGATTACTAATTTGGATAGATATTCATAAAATATTATAGATTAAAAAGAGCAGGTTAAGAACAATTTTATATAAACAATGCATGTAAACGGAAAGGACTCACACTAAAATATGAAAAGTAATTTATCTTCTAATGGTGAAATTATTCATGATTTTATATTCATTATTGCCTATCTTGATATTTAAATTTTTTAAAAATATTATATATCTTTATTTATTAAATCATGAAAAAACTTTTGAACCCACTTAAGAACTAATGTTTACTAAATACTAAGTCCCAGATACTAGTTTATGTGCTTTATATGTATACATTTAAACTTCATAAAAACACTAGAGGAAAAAGAATTTCATGATATTTTCTGGATTTAAATTATACTATTTCCTCTTACTAGATACCTGGCCTTGGTTATGATACTTAATAAGTCTGACTCTACTTTTCCCACTTGGAAAATTAGATAATGATAATTATAATTATTCATATCATGAAGAGTTACCTGTTAAGATTAAGATAATGCAACTTAAAATGCTTAAACACAGTTGTCTAGTATATAATCAATAAATGTTAACTACTATTCTGATGATGATAATGGTGATGTATGCTAGAAGCTGGACCTTAATATTCATGGAATTTACAATGCATTGGCCAGGCAAACAAACAATGTCAAGTGCTGACAGTTACTCACTAGAAGTTCTGAGAGTATACATAGAGGGGTCACTTAAGCCACATAGAATCAGTAAGTGTTAGAGGTAAGGGGAAGCAGAGACAGAGACAGAAAGGTCAAGGAAAGCCAGAAAGCGGCAGCTGAGTTGAAACATTTGAAAGATAGTTAGAATTAGCAAAAGTAATGGGAGTTAGAAGAGGAAGAGATCATAGGTGAAAGAGCATGTACAACGGCAAAAATAGAAAATATAGGATGACATATTCTGGCATCTAAAGGAAACGTATTTCAGTAGCATGAGGCTTAAAGTATAAGGGAAGAGTCATAGAAGGTATGATTGGAATGATAATAAAGACAAGATCATAATAGGATTTATATGAGTTGTTCAGAGTATTATGCTTCCTAAGTCATGAAGACCAGGCAAAACAATGAAGGATATTACAGGCAAAACAATGAAGGATATTAAGCCACAGATGATGTTACAGGTTTATATTTTTTTAAAACTCCATCTGAAAAAACTGTATAGAATGAAAGGGTCAGTGGCCCAACTCTGGAAAAAAAATAGGAAAAGTAGATCTGGAGAGAGGGAACTGATGATTAATGATTGTGGTGTCCATTATGATATTATTTCTTATAGTCTGGTAAAAAATGTCTCCTCTGAAAAATCATAATCACAAACTAGTCCTTAGGCATGTATGGGAACTGAATTACACTGCCGAATGTTCAACACAGCTTCAAACCAAAACTTAATTTGAAGTGCTCCTAAATTTCCCCAGGATCCCAGATGATACAAACGCAAATTTTCTCCATAAAAATATACTTCTAATTCAGGCCTTAAAGAAATTACATGACCTCACAATCAACACAATAGGAAACAAAGCACCATGAACAGTCAGCAAAATGAACAAAGGCCAACTTGAATCTGCAAAGATTTCAGATGTTAGAATTGTTGGCTATGAAATTAAAAAATAAGTATTATAACATTTTTTAAAAACTAGAATAAGTAGGGAAGATATCAATAAGCCAAATAAAACTTCAAGGAATGATATATAAAATTAAAGCTGAAAACTCCAGACGTGTAATGAGCTACATCATTCAAATAAACTCCTCTAAAAAGGAATAAAAATTCAGGATCAAATAATAAGAATTGAACAATTTCAATATATCTCAAGTATAGCATATAGTAATGACAGTAAGGTGAAATTAGTGCACACAGGTTAGCAGGAATCAGATAACTACTTGCCATGTGAAGAAGAGAGAATGTTTTAAAGAACAGAAAAACAACAAATGCCACAACATCCCTACAATGTTCTGGAAAGTGCATGGTGCTTCACAAAGTGTACTTCTTTGTATATCATCCTTCTAATTGTCCTGCCACTTAAAAAAAATTGAAAAATATTCAATGATATAGCATAAATATCACATGACATTCAAAGTCCTTCATAAAGGGATCCGAATTTTTATAGCCTCATCTGCCTAAGTTTGCTAAGATATTGCCACTCCAGTCAGTTTACCAAATATACCCTAATACTCACACTTCCATGACTTGCACAAGCCATTTTTTCTGCCTACATTGTCTCCTTCAATATGCTATCTAGTGAACTTCTAATCATAAGGTATGGTTTAACAAATAGTTTTTCCCTAATGCCCTTCTAATTGTCTTACTCTAGGAAGAATCAGTAACTCCCTCCATTGTGTTCCTATAGGATTCATTCATTAATAAAATATTTATGGAGTGCCTCATATGTTCCAGGCACTGTTCTAGGCATTCTAGGCACTTGGAAGACATCAGTGAACAAAAAAGACAAAGATCCCTGTCTTTGTGGAGCATGTTGTTGAAACTTTGAAGAAGGTAAGAGTATGTAAAAGGGAAAAGGGGAGTATATGTACTTCACAAGAGTTCCCCACGTATTTTCTTATGCCCTCCTAAAACTGATCCAACCCAGGCTGAAAGACACAGCACTAGAAAGCATTATAACAAACTTGCAATGAAAGCCAAGATTTAGAAAGTAACAAGAGCAATACATTACATACATTGTTCTATTTTCTTATTAAAGTCTTACTTGTCTTCTCCTCTAATTGATTAACTTTATCTCTGCATTCCTCTAGCAAAACTGTTAACTCTTTCATTTTATTATCTTTCTCAGTGCTTTGCTTCAATAGTAGTGATACCTAAAATGAAATATTTAAATAATACATTATAGATATAAAAAGTTAAATATGACACCTTAGCATTTATCACCACCTACAATTATTTTATGGACTTGTCTATATGCTTTTCAGCTGGTCCACCCAACCCTCCCATCCTGGACTCTACTCCCCTGACAACCAACTAACCCCACTCCATCTTTGCGCAAAACAGAAGCATATCAAATAGAAAAAGGCAATCTCTAAACATGGGTATTCCAGGCACAGGGAGGGGTGGCGATAAAAGATATAATGGTAAAGTCAGCATATATTATATAATTGTGAGACTCAGCCTATCCTTCCTCTTCCTATTCTGCCTAGCCCAGATCTATAATGCTATCAACTAAGTTCATATACCCAAGCAGGAATTCAGAGAGCCCCAGGAAAAAAAAAAAAAGCTATAAATAATGACATTTAGGAGTACCTAGCAAAAAAAACCCCATCATTTCACAAGGAAGCTGAACAATCTGTAGGCTCTGCCCATGTACCCAGAAATTCAACAAGCTTTTTTAGTACTTCACTCTATCTTTGTGTTCTTTATAATAAACACAATTTTAACTTTTAAAAAGACTTCCTTCTTTTAGAAATCTGGCTTAAAATAAAGTTAAAATACAAAAACTTGCTAACAACTCTTTCAAAAAAAATCTAAGCATAACATATAACTTGAATTTCTATCATTTAACTGCAACTTAAAACTCTAAGTATCCTCTCTCTACTTTCAATCAACTTTTTTTAAATTTTTTAAATAGATATCCTTGTTAACTATGATTACAAGACATCTTATGGCAAGCAAATTGGAAGAAAAAAACTACAAAAATGGAAATAAAAAGAAGATGATTAATTTCTACCTACAGCTTTCCTTTGGGAAGCAGAAGGCTTGAAACTAATAGAGAAGGCATAATCTAAAATCAACATTCTTGTGAATACTAAATATAAACTCACAATTTTCAAGTCTTCCACTATGTGACATTAACAGAAAGAAGTAAAAGAATGTTTTGGTTTCCCTTCGTTGGTGTCATGGATAGTACATTTCAAAATAAACTGCAAAATCTGAGTTGAGTAGTCAATGATCATCTTCATATTTTATGAGGTTTTTATACAAACAAAATTTCTCACAAAATATATTGTGAAGCAATGACCTATTACACACTGATGCAAATACTGTAGATGATTTCTTGATCAAAAATCAAAAAAGGTGAGGCACAGTGGCTTACACCTATAATCCCAGCACCTTGGGAGGCTGAGTAGGAGGGTCATTTGAGGCCAAGAGTTCAAGACCAGCCTGGGCAACATAGAAACTATCTCTGCAAAAAAAATTTAAAAATTAGCCAAGTATGGGCTGGGCGCAGTGGCTCACGCCTGTAATCCTAGCACTCTGGGAGGCCGAGGCGAGTGGATTGTTTGAGCTCAGGAGTTCGAAACCAGCCTGAGCAAGAGCGAGACCCCCGTCTCTACTAAAAATAGAAAGAAATTAATTGGACAACTAAAAATATATAGAAAAAATTAGCCAGGCATGGTGGCGCATGCCTGTAGTCCCAGCTACTCAGGAGGCTGAGGCAGAAGGATTGCTTGAGCCCAGGAGTTTGAGGTTGCTGTGAGCTAGGATGACGCCACGGCACTCTAGCCCGGGCAACACAATAAGACTCTGTCTCAAAAAAAAAAAAAAAAAAAAAATTAGCCAAGTATGGTGGCACATACCTATTGTCCCAGCTACTTGGGAGGGTCACCTCAGCCTAGGAGTTTGA
>RJWJ010049887.1:0-10099 GCA_004363605.1 Indri indri | reverse complement strand
AGTGCTGTCCTAGAGCAGCAGAGTGGCTTTCCAATGCGCGTGGTTCCTCTGCAGAGCCCTGGTCTCAGCCCAGAGAAGGAAGAGGATGTGCTTCACCCACTGGCCTGCCATGTTCCAGGCAGGAGAAGAGCTTTTGGAAGAGAAGTAGAAACTGGATCGTTCAGATCAGGTCTCTGTTTTAGACTCCACTACCCTAATGATGAGTTAAAAGATAAAAACTTCCTTGATAAACCTCCCAGACCACATGTGTGGGTGGGTTAAAATACGATGGAATGTGAGAGTGAATGTCTGAGTTCTCCAGCATACTTTCATAATACGAACAAAGTTTCTTAGAATTATCAAGTTAAGTGGAACAGAACCTTTTGAAATTAGCTGGGGGGAAATCGGGTTGCTAAGTACGAAAGAGTAATAGAAAAGTAGAGATCTGGAGGAACCACAGCATTGAAAATGTTCAAGTGGAAAGAAAATCAGGAAATTGTCCAGCACCGTCCCTTCATTGTATAAGGGAAGAATTAAGGACTAGACAAGTTGTCATAGTGACAGTACCTCGTGTCACCTCATGAAGAATCAGTTACTCCTTGTCAGCCTGACGTCGCCCCTGCAAGGCTCAGTGACATGGCCCTGCACCAGGCTGTTGTTTCCATTTACTTGTACTTAGAATAATATATCTAAAGCATCTAGCAACTCTCGAAAAAAAAAAGGGGGGGAAGCTTTTAAGAAATCAAATATAATTTGTCCCAATTCAAATTTGAAAATTCACAAGTCACGTTTTATACATCTTGAACCAAAATATGGCCTTAAAGAAAAGCTTCATTGAAAAACCTGACCTACATTAGGTGTGTGGTCATATTCTATTAAAACAAGATCCCTGCCCTAGTTGGAGGGAACTTCAACTAGGTCCTGCAGCCCAAGCCAGGGACTGTCACCCGGAGGGAGGAGAGAGGAGGAAGTGCTGCTTCCTGCCCTGCCCTTCACCGGAGCAGCACCCCTGCTGAATGGAGGGTTCTAGGAGGGAGGAGGATGCTTGTGAGAAAGACTGGCGGCCACGACTGAAAAGAATCAGCAGCCATAGGAAACCAAGAGGTTGATGGAGTTCAGGACTTGCTGCCCTCAAATATGGCCACTCTCACCTTTCCCCCTACCTTCCCCTGCCCGAGGCAGGTCATCCGAGAGATTCCCTGCCTCTGCTCAGAGGAAAAGAACATCCTTGTCTCTGAAGACACAGGAGCACAGAGAAGAGTCTGAACAAACAGGCCTTGCTGTGTTCATGACCATTAGGTCACACACCCTTTGTCCAACCATGCGTCCCCACGACTATCCATCTCATCATCAAACCTAAGCGTAAAAACACACGCTTTTGCCTGTTTCTTCTGGTCTTCCTTTCCTTATGAAGGCTCCCATGTCACATGAAACTTACATTAAATACGCCTGTGTGTTTTTCTCTTGTTGATCTATCTTTTGTTGTAGAGAGGTGCCTGAGCCATGAGCCTGGCAGTGGGTGAGGAAAGAAATCTTTCCTCCCTACAAGGCCCAGGATGCACTTGGTGAGAAAGCAGCCCATTGACCCAGTGGAGGCGGGGAAGGCCGGGCCAACCGTTTGAATACCAGCCTCGTTCAGCCCCAGGAAGTGCGGGTTGGCAAGGCTGAGGGCAGCACACACCTCCAGCAAGGTGAGCTGGAGCCCAAAGCAGGACTCCAGCCTCAGTGGAAGAACTGGAGGGCAGGCCAGGAAGGACAGGCAGAAGCTGACCGTGCGCCGGGGTGGAGCAGCAGACCCTTGACGGGGGCCCAGCACAGTCAGACCCTCCAGACCTTACCTGCCAGACCATACCTGCCACACCTCACCTGCCACACCTCACCTGCTACACCTCACCTGCCAGACCACATCTGTCAGACCTTACCTGCCACACTTCATCTGCCGCACCTCACCTGCCAGACCTCACCAGCTGGTGGCAGCCTGGCTGAGCCAAGTCTCACCTGTAGATGAGTAGGAGAAGAAAGGCAGGTGGTGGCCTAAAAACAGTCCCAAAAGAGTAACACAGTGAGAATTGTAGAATTATATTCATAAAAAAAGGAAGCTCATATTTACTGGCATGGCTAATTTGTTTTAGAATTGACATTGCATTAGCTGAACTGATTTCTTTTCATGATTTCTTCCTGGTCTTTCGAGATTTTTAAGATGAGTCCCCTCTTTTATTCTTTCTTTGGTAGATGGGTCAGTGCAGGGCAGTAGTGCCCACTTGGTCAGTGCTTAGTCACAGGTGTCTTCTAAGTTCACAGCTGTCAGAACTGTGAACTGTCCACACCATGACGAACCTGTCCCGACCAAACCTGCTCATTGTCCTGAGCTTCTTTGACTCTAATCGGGGGCTTCACTCTCGTTAGAATCACCAGGGGAGATTTTTGTAGCTTCTGCTACTCCGGCCACACCTTGTTTAATTAAATCAGAATGTTTGGGGTTGGGGCCCAAGTTACTCGTATTTTTTAAAACTCCCCAGGTGACTGCACTAGCGGTCACGTTTGGGAACCACACTTCTCATCCTTTCTCAGCCTGGGCAGCCCATTAAATTCACCTGGGGAGTTTTAAAAAATCACTCATGCCCAGACCTCACCCCCCGCCCAGGTGTTCTGACTAATTGCTGTGGGACGCAGGCCCGGAAACAATATTTTAGCAGCT
The DNA here is from genome assembly GCA_004363605.1 of Indri indri. Lineage (NCBI taxonomy): Eukaryota > Metazoa > Chordata > Mammalia > Primates > Indriidae > Indri > Indri indri. The sequence continues at coordinate 7,422 of RJWJ010049887.1, read as the reverse complement.
TCCCCGTGAGTGTAAGGTGCTAATAGAACAAGAACTAGTCCTCTGGAGAATGAAGACCCAAAGAACACTGGAGGACTGTTGGGGTGGGGCCCTTTCCAAAATTTTCCTTAGAACCCCCAACTTTGATTTACACTATGGACCTGCTCTAGTATTTTTATAAGGTTTACAAATTTCTTGCCACCTACCAGACAGTTTTTAAAGGATCAAATAAAAGTTTCTATACAACCAAGGCATTATTTCCCTATGTATGTTATCATGATTTTTGAAAAAATGCGACTTAAAAGCCATCAAAGACAGTTCAGAACCAAATGTTGTTGAGTAGTTCCTGTTGTCACTGAAGCGTGTGGAAAGGACCAGAGCGCAGTCGGCCTTTAAGGCACTAAAGAGAAAAAGAACCTGTCCTATTCAACTTTTGACATGTTTCTTGCAGTTGTTGAAAACTGTGAGGCATGAAGTCCAGATTTATGACTTTTTAAAAAGTTATTTGTGGATTCCCAAGACGATTATGTTCCCATCATTTATGTAGCCTTTAAAAAAAAAAACTCAGATGACGCTTTAAAAAAACCCAAGTTTGGCACACACCGAGTTCCAATGTTGGTTGAATAGTATTCAGCAAAAGTAAGGGGAAAATGCATTCTGCCTTTGCTTAACTTATGGTTTGTCATGGAGAAGAGAAAGTCCCATTTGTTTGTAACTGTTGGAAAAGTTAAACTGGGAGTGATTCTCCTTATACACTTTATTTCACTTTTTGCATAAAATGAGAATTTGAGGAAAATGTCTCAGGAGAGTGAACCCCTTCTCACTTCCCAGGCATTTCCTGCCATCCCCTCTGACAATATCTAGGACTTTAATTTCTGCTGGAAGTCCCATTGCCAAAGCAGTGTCACCCACACATCTCCAGAGCAACCAGCACGGCGACGGCCATTCAGGGGCTGCCTTAGCACACCTCCTCTGCCCTCGCCTCATTTGCTTTTTGTTTTTTTTGTGTTTTTTGGTTTTTTTTTTTCTGGATTGGCTCTTTGGCATTTCTCTCAACTTTTATTTCTGAAACATTCTAAAACATTGTAGTGTTAAAACAAAGGCCAATTACATAAACCGTACTCCCAAGCTTGATAACACATGTTTTTGCCAGAGGCCTTTACTGCCAAGAGCCATGAGGATTCTCTAAGTCATTTGCACCATTTTTACTGGTCTTTGGAGTCTCCTTGCTCTGACATGTCTTGTCTCCGTTGTCAGACTGTTAACTGCTCCGTGCTTCCAGTTCTCCTAAATAGACACAGATGTGTGGGGTCGAGTGGCCACAGGGCTCCCCCCTCCTCCGCAAGAGCTGGGATGGGAACCAAAGAGCCCTCTTCACGAATCCTCAGGGCACAATAGAGATGGGGGGTCAGTTGTCTGCAATCTAGATTCCACTTTCTTCTTTATTAGCTTGTCACTTGGGCATGGTAGAAGAATTCGTTAGATGAGTGTACCTATTTTTAACTCCCCAGAGGCTCAGCGATTTTCCTTGAGAGCGAGCTGCAAGGGACTTCTTTGTTGCTGCCTCCACAGCACCTAGTCCAGCCCCATACCTGGCCCTCGTGAATCCAGCAGTGCTGAGCACATGTTTGATGGTGGGAGTAGCAAAGTGAAAGACGCTCCACGACAGCTCCAGGAGTCAGTCATCTGCACTTTGTCTCCACAGAAACTGAGATCGAGCCAGATTACGTAGCACAAGGTCATAGAGCTGGTGGATGGAACAGGCAGGACACCATATGCAATATTCATAAATGAAATCCCAAGAATTTGCAAAAAATCCAGTTTGAAGTTAGACTATGGAAATTCAATGAATTCAGACCTATTTGAAAGAGAAAGATGGTTCTAGAATAGAAGACCTGAATATCTGCAATGACTCTCAAGGGACTGATGGCTGTAAGACTATCGCACTTTCAAATGCAGAGTTTGCTGGTCGTTCCTGCGTTCAGGGGGTCGTGTGTTTTAAGGCAGCATGTTGTGCAGTCAGGAGCATAGGCTCTGTACCTGGTAAGACAGGTCTGATTTGAATGCCTGTCCCAGCATGTGCCAATACGGCACCTCGATCAAATTACTCTGAACCTCACTTTATCAACTGTAAATCATAAATCATCAATCTGTCTGTAGTAAGGTTATCTCAAGGATTTAATGAACTAATTCATAGGAAGTGCTTGGAAGTGCCAGCTCACAGTGGGCTGTAATGACTGTCAGCTGTTATCTAACGGGGCCAGGCCGGGACTGAGAGCACGAGCTGAGCTTGAGCCCCGCTGAGTCTGGAGTGCCAGGCGTCTGCCTGGAGGAGGGCGGGTGGGCAGCTGGCTGTACACTCAGAGCTCAGGAAGGCCCCACGTTAAAGACAGAGACAAGACGTGTTGGTCCCCTTGGCAGGAGGGACAGAGCTGGGCATGGACCAGACTGGGAGTGGGCTTAAGCTGGGGGGAAAGGGGTGCAGTGAGTTCTCGGGGTCTGTGGCAGGAGGGAAAGAGGGGCCAGGCAGAGGGGAGGGCAGAGGACAAAGCCAGGCATCCTGGCACAGCAGCCGGGGAAGATGTCTCAGGGCGGTGTCAGCAATGAGAAGTCAGCAGGATGAAGACACCTCCTGCCGGTGCTGCTCTGAGTACCCCAGAGACTTTGTCCACATCGTTGTCGGTCGTTCTTGTGCTGTCCCGGGCAGCCTCTGTGTTAGGTCACGTTGCACGCCAGCAGACTGGAGCCAGGGGCCCAGCAGCAGAGACAGGATTTGACTGGAGGGAGACCCACGCTTTGTCCGTGTGGTCATCCTGTCTCACACCCCCAGGTGTGTGGGAATGCGGGGCCAGGACTCGTAAGAGAAGCTCTGGATCCCTGTGTCCCAGACACTTCGTTTTACTTACCATGTGGCCTTGTGCCCCCAAGTTCTCTAGGCCTCAGTGCACTTACCAGTCTTGAAAAAGTTGGAACAGTATAATCCCTGTTAGTGCCAAAGTATTTCATTCTAAATGTGAGCAGCTTTGAAAAATGTATTATTGGAACTGGTTTTTTTTTTGAGACAGGGTCTTGCTCTGTCACCCAGGCTGGAGTGCAGTGGCATTATCGTAGCTCACTGCAACCTCACACTCCTGGGCTCAAGCGATCCTCTGCCTCAGCCTCCCGAGTAGCTGGGACTACAGGCATGCACCACCACGCCCGGCTAATTTTTCTATTTTTAGTAGAGATCGGTCTCACTCTTGCTCAGGCTGGTCTAGAACTCCTGAGCTTCAGTGATCCTCCTGTGTCAGCCTCCCAGAGTGCTGGGATTACAGGTGTGAGCCACTGCATCTGGTCTAAACTGCTTCTTAAACTGAGCTGTGTATACCTTGATCTTTCTTGTGTGATATGTTTACTTATTCATAAGTAACTTAAAACACATTAATAGTAAAACAAACAGATATATCACAGTGTAGACTGACAAAACACAAGCCCATAAAGGAAGTGTACAAGGGCTGCCTTGGGCTCTGACATCAGAGTCCCTGGGAGGACGCCAGCTGCACAGTTTGGGGGATGCGATATTTAGCAAAGAAACTCTAAGTTACAATCAAGTGTCTTCATTCATGACATTTAACTTTTTCTTAAGCTTTTTGAACCATGTTCTTGGCTTCTGGTTAGAATACCCTTTGAAAACTTATCCTAAACCTACTTCTTTTTCCCACCTCGCAGGGTTTGGGGTCAGCTCTCACTGTGCGCTGGTCCTTCCCGACTTTCTAGTTCAGCTCTGAGTCAAAGCCATGATCTTCCTCACGTCTGTTTCCGCTCAGCGATGACAAAACTGCCCAGGGAAGGAGAAAACAGCATCTATCTTCTTCCTTTTTAGCTCCTGGCTTAAGGCTTTCTTCTTCACCATGATGAAAAACGCCAGCATCATTCTGCTTATAGAGTGCGGGCCCCAGAGCCAGTTCCAACAGGAGGAAGGATTTAGAGCTTGTTGTCGCCAGCCAGAAGGCCACAGAACTGTCTTCACAGGCTCCTGAGATTATTTTATGCATCTTTCAGCCCATTTTCCCCAAACTGAGAACATGGACTGTTGATTTTTTTTTAAAACAAAAACCCCTTTCTAGTTCTTTCATAAAGTGTTTCACTAACAGCTTTCAAATTATAAAATTCAAACTCGGAAATAAGATGAGCCACATTGTGGATTCAGAAATATTTACCCTAGAGGAGGATCCAGTTAGATTTGTGCTGAAGTTTGCACACTCCATGACTATACTAAAAGCCACGGTGCTGCACATGAAGCTTGCGTTACTTAGCTCTTTGCCAATTAGGAAGGTTTAAGTATTGCCTATTTTAACTCTGAGATGCATTGACTGTAAGGCCGGCCAGTGTTTCCTAGACCACTCAGAGGAAGATGCTATCACCGAAAACTACCACCCCGCATGCCTGTGAGACACACCCTTCTTCCGTTCTTGTTGAGATGGGAGAGTGCATCTTAGAACTGTCAGGGGGCTATGGAGTGATTTTAAAGGTGAGCTCTGCCCAACGGGAAAAGCAGGTACATTAATTGAAATCCAATCCCCAGGGCTCAAGTAATGAACCTTCAGCCCTCCGTGGGGTTTTACTTCTTGGTCATGGATAAACAGCTGGGATTCCTTGAAACTAGAAGTGTAGGGGGCGGGACGGGAATTCTGTTGTGCTTAGCTTTGTCAACAATGTGGTCTGCCTTGGCTAACTTCTAGGTAAACAGATTTGAAGGGTCTGAGCTAAAACCTGTTCAATCAGTAGCTTTTCTGGTGAAGACACAAAAGCAAACGCAGGCAATGCGTTTCAAAGCAAAGCTAATGTCTCTTCCACCTTGACTAGCAGAGGGTCAGCAGCGGTTCTCTTCCTCTGCAGCTGGGGGCCCAAAGGAAGAGCTCATGGCAGGGACAGATTTCTGCCTTCCACGGGCTGTCTGCTGACTTATGTATACACAGAAGTATACGTATTTAGGTACGAATGATCACTTGAGGTCACCATTAGCAGAGAAAAGTGGAGTTCTTCTGAACTCCACCCAAAGTCACCCTGACTGCTGACCTGTGCTGTTTACTTTAGAGTCTACTTAACCCTGGAGCAGTCAGTAAACTCCACTGAATCCCCGTTTCTTTCATGATTCCTTTTAAAGAGACACCTTGGGTTCTGTTGGGAAAAATTTGTGCCTCATTGAAAAACTATACTTTTTTAGACTGCACACCCTGCCAGGTTATATGATCACAGCTTTCATTGCCTTGGAGCTATTTTACAACCCTAAGCTGTAAAGAACTGCTGGCGATGCAAACACTCTTGTCAGTGGGCAGGAAACGAGTTCTGTCTGGTGGAAGGAATACTCCCTCCCCCGTGGAAAAGCCAATTTTTTTTGTCCATTTGCAAGTTCATTTCAATATTCCTAATCTATAAAAGGTGTTCTTCAGATTCTGCTTATGACATCTAAGGTAAATAAAATGAACACACCTTTTTTTTTTTTTTAATGTTAGAGACAGGGTCTTGCTCTGTCGCCCAGGCTGGAGTGCAGTCGTGCAATCATAGCTCACTGCAGCCTCGAACTCCGGGGCTCAGGCGATCCTCCCACTTCCGCCTCCCGAGTAGCTGGAACTATAGCTGTGCACCACCCGGCCTGGTTAAAATGAACACCCTTAAGTGCTCATTTTATATCTGTATGAAAGTTCCAATTATATTTTTTTTAATTGTCTTTTAACCACTTTTAGCTAGAAGCCCTTAGATCAATACAGATGAGCCTGGTTATCTCTGAGGTCCTCACTGAGGTAGCGACAGAGATAATACACCACGACGGCCACCCAGCCGTCACTCCCTGACTCACACCTGTTCTGTCCACTGTCCTGTAATGTCTACATGCCCTGCACACACTACACACTCCTGTTTCAGGGGTGGGGGGCGGTGTGTATGTGTGTAAAAAAGTTTGAAATGAAATTAGTGTATAGACCAAATTGCCATGAATTGATACTACAGAAGGGACTGAGAAGGCAGTGAAAATAATCAGCAGCAAGTTGACTTCAGACTTTGTGCATTTGAGGCTTTTTACCTCGCTCTCGAAGTAACACACAGGCCCTGTGGGGTGAGGCCGGATGGACGCATGGTAAGAAAACACGGTCTGGTGCCTCCAGCACTCTCTGTTAATCTCTGATGCTGTTTGTGGCCTTATAATTCTCAGCTAACTTTAAAAATGTACCCATAGCGGGGAAATGGTGCTTTGGTGGATAAGAAGGTGAACCCACCAAGGTCAGAATTCTTTTTTTGTTTTGTTTTGTTTTGTTTGTTGTTTTTTTTTTTTTGAGACAGAGTCTTGCTCTGTTGCCTGGGCTAGAGTGCCGTGGTGTCATCCTAGCTCACAGCAGCCTCAAACTCCTGGGCTTAAGCGATCCTACTGCCTCAGGCTCCCAAGTAGCTGGGACTACAGGCATGTGCCACCATGCCCGGCTAATTTTTTATATATATATATTTTTAGTTGTCCAGATCATTTCTTTCTATTTTTTTAGTAGAGACGGGGTCTTGCTCTTTCTCAGGCTGGTCTCGAACTCCTGACCTTCAGCAATCCACCCGCCTCGGCCTCCCAGAGTGCTAGGATTACAGGCGTGAGCCACCGCACCCGGCCCAAGGTCAGAATTCGTAAGGCAATGTCACCTCACATCACAAAGGCATAGGGTAAGGCTGTGTGTTGGTAATTGTGTTTTTAGACGATTTTATCAACCACTGAGTACCTGTGATGTGGGGGCTGAGAGTTCCAGGGGGGAGAGATGAAAAATAAGGGTTCTATCCCCAGGGAGCACTGGGGTAATGTCCCACTCTTAAGACCTTCTCTTACTGGAGTGAGCTTAACTGAGCTCAATAATAGGCAGAATCACATGCCTGGCATTGATTCTGCTTATAATTATATTATTTATATTATGTTTGTAATATAAATAAAACATGCCAATCCCCATAGTTTCTATGGCAGTGAGTACCTTGTACATGCACATCCTTATATACATCAGGGATTGTATTCACAGGTAAATTCCCAAATTAATTTTTAATTTTAAGTAGCCAAGATCTTGACTAAACTTCTCCAGAAATTATTTTACTTAGGTTTGGAAAGTCAGAGTACATGCAGTCTCGATTGTTTTGAGCAAAGAAGCAGATCTCTACAATACTTTTGCCTCGTCTGATTTCAAGCTGAGTAACTAGATAAAGAAAAGGAGGGATTTAATTCACTGGCTTTTGTATTATGTGCTTTATTTATTTTTTTTTATTTCAGGGTATTATGAGGGTACAAACATTATGGTTACATTTTATGTCTTTGCCTCACCCAAGTGAGGGTTAGAGGTGTGCCCTTCCCTTCTACAATGCTCCCCGTGTCCTTTAGTTGCAGGTTTACCCCCCCATCCCCCAATCCCATGTATTACCTGCTTTAAACTGAGCTTAGGTCCC
>RJWJ010049886.1:0-10090 GCA_004363605.1 Indri indri | reverse complement strand
GTTTTGTCAGATATATGATTTGCAAAGGTTTTCTCCCAGTCATTCTCTTAATGGTATCTTTCTGTTTTTAATTTGCATGAAGTCAAATTTATCAATATTTTTTAGAGATTATGCTTTTGGTGTCATATCTGAAAACTCTTAGCCAAGGGCCGGGCGCGGTGGCTCACGCCTGTAATCCTAGCACTCTGGGAGGCCGAGGTGGGCGGATAGTTCTGAGCTCAGGAGTTCGAGACCAGCCTGAGCAAGAGCGAGACCCCCGTCTCTACCAAAAATAGAAAGAAAATTAATTGGACAGCTAAAAATATATAGAGAAAAAAATTAGCCGGGCATGGTGGCACATGCCTGTAGTCCCGGCTACTCGGGAGGCTGAGACAGTAGGATTGCTCGAGCCCAGGAGTTTGAGGTTGCTGTGAGCTAGGCTGACGCCACGGCACTCACCCCAGGCAAGAGAGTGAGACTCTGTCTCAAAAAAAAAAAAAAAAAAAAAAAAACTCTTAGCCAAACCCAAGGTCATGCAGATTTTCTCCTATATTTTTTTCTAAAGCCTTTAGAATTTTACATTTAGATCCACTTCAAGTTAATTTTTATGTAAGGTATGAAAATTAAGACTTTTTTGCATGTGGATATCCAACTATTCCAATACCATTTGGTAAAAAAATACTCTTTCTTTGTTAAATTGCTTTTACGCCTTTATCAAAATCAATGGACTACATCTTTGTGCATCTACTTTTGGACTCTCTATTCTATTCCATTGATCTATGGGCCAATGTTTTCACTAATATCAAACTATCTTGATTACTGTGAATTTATCTGAAGTCTTAAAATCAAATACTATACTTCTCTAACTTTATTCTTTTCTTTTTTTGAAATTGTTATGGCCATTACAGTTTCTTTGTCTTTCTATGTAACTTTAGAATCAACTTATCTGTTTCTACAAAATATCCTCCTTGGATTTTCATTGGAATCTATTTAAATCTATACATCAATTAAGGAATCATTGACATCTTAATTATATTAAGACTTCCAATCCACTTATATGGTATCTCTCTTCACTTATTTAGGTCTTTTTAAAAATTTTGTTATTTACTGTATTTTAGTTTTCAGCACATAGATCCTGGATACTTTTTTAGTTAGATTTATACTTAAATTAGGTTTTTTTTGGAACTATCATAAATTGTGTGGTTTTTCTTTCCACTTACAACTATACCTTCCTAGTATATAGAAATATGGGACACCATATTTTATAGTGAAATTTTTTCAGAGGAAAGTATAGGATGGTGATTAAACTCAAAACTATGCCCTATAAAAAGAAATTTTAGCTCATATAGGAGAAGATTCAGGAATATAATATAGACTGATAGCTGACTTCAGATATTTGAAATACTATGTGTAACTTCAGGAGTCATATACTTATTTTATGAGGATAAAGTCCCAAAGCAGTTTAATATTAATAGGTGATTCCTGAGAAAATTAGAATTTGAACAACCTAATATTTTTAAAAATCAATTTGTTGCAAACCGAAACCCTCTCAGAAAAAAAGAACTGTGGATATTTTATGACAGTTTTTTCTATCAAAAATCAGCCAACAGTTAAATAGCTAGCCTACTTATCTCTAAGTTTTTAGAAGCATGGATGAATCTATATTTATGCACTATTATTTATAAAATCTTTCCTATTGACTTGGTTTTCTTCAAAAGGAATCTTAATGCTGGGACACTTGCATCTCTTTCTTTAAGAAAGAATCAGGAACTGTTTGAGATTTTCCCTTGCTTGTAAGCTAATGTACTAACTTGCTACAGTTTCGCAGATGCTGGGAGAAGACACAAGACTCCTGGGGCAGAGATAAAGTCACAACGAGTAGTCTGAGGCTCATATTTGTACCAGTTCCACTTGCTTCCACATCTCACAGGGGCAACCCAGAGGGGTCCAAGTGGATGCTGCACACGCAGTGGGTTTGTGTCCCAAGGGAAGATCCTTAAGCTTAGGGAACTCAAACCTTTTATAATGGACAGTAAGCCTGCTTGAACTTTTTCATTAGAAAAAGAAAAAAAGTCATTATCTTTATGATACTAGACAGTAAATAATTCTGCTTTTTCCTCCAGAAAAAGACATTACTCCCATCTTCCAAGGCTGTTTGCTACACAAACATCCTTGAAAAGATAGTCAAGAACAAAAGTAGCCCAACGCCTTTGCCCACAAGACATGAAGAAACATGAGAGACCCATGGAAAACTGTCAAAAGGAAGGAAGGAAAGAAGAAAGGAAGGAAGAAGGGAGGGAGGGAGGAAGGGAGAAGAAGGAAGGGAGGAATGGAGCATGGAAGGAAGGGACAAATGGAGAGGTTACAGCGTTCAAAAGTTTTTTATATACACATTCCAAAGGGAACGAATTACCCCTAGAGATAAACGTCACCTAAATTGAAGTTGCTCATACACAGAGAATAGAATTAGTGTAAAATCAGAGAGCAATAAGGCACATCTTTGTATATTTGAATGGCAAAAAAAAAAAAAAAAAATTTAAGAGAATACGTTATTTCAGGAATGGTTGCTAAAGATTTATTTATCCTCACCTCCATGAACAAGTTCTGACTAGATTATATTATCTCAGTATAGGGAACCTACCCCTTGGCTTTTGCAAAGAATGGTAATACGATTGTCCTAAAAAATTTTTCAGATCCAAGCTTGATACTAAACTGGCTTTATTTATATAGGTAAGACTGTGCATAGTTTGAGGCCTAATCAAAATAAGACTAAAGAGATCTATTTAAGATGAAAAACGAATAGAGAATAAGGGAGCTGAATATAAGCAGTATTGGGGACAATATTTTGCATAGTCAATGAATACCATGTCAGCAGTATTGGAAGTGACAAGAGACCTTGGGCACAGATATTAGTACCACCTACAGCAATTTGGCAGGCAGTGTCAGTGTAGACATCACCCAGCACCAGTAGTGATGGGGCTTCTGCTAGGCTTTAGCTGGGTATCACATACAGCAGACATCACCACAGCAAACAAGGTCAGGAGGCGGCCAAGCACAAATGCCACAGGACATGAGACATTTTTAACAGGAGCATTGAGGAGGAAATTAAGTGTCCATGCAAAGCGGATGATGGCAGAGCCAGAGAAATCTTTCTTTCTTTTAATTGTGATTATTATCTATTTTGCCTCCCAATTGGTATAACCTGGGAAGCATGGTTTACTTATAAAAGAATAACCTCATTTGTGAACACAGATATCTTTAATGACAAACCTAGAATTAACCTTATGACATTCTTTTTTTAATCCCCAAACATCACCAATTTGTAGGTACACAAACATATGATTTTTATGTGTAATGCAATTTTTAATAATACAAATATTTATATTAGCATCTATCAGAAATATTTAATATAAAAATTATTGTGCGCATTAGTTAAAATTCTATCTGCAGCTCCCTCTTCTGTTCACTTTTTAAAAATGCAGTTTCCCTTCTGCCTTTTAGAATAATTCATCTTGACAGCATTGTTTTATGCCAAAATTTTCAGGGGATTGTTTTTGGACAGTTCTATTTCTATTAACTAACCTTTTTCTTTTTGCTAACTTAAGCAGCTACAATGTCAGAGCAAAGACACAAACTCTACTGCAAACATTATTTGAATTTCTCAAAACCCCCAACATTTATTTTAACTGTAAGGTAGATTTCAAGCCTATGATATTTTTAGTTTAAACTGGAAAACTGGGCTTGTATAATTCAGATGTTTTTTCAGGCTGTGTTACACATTTTGCACACAGCTCTGTACATATTTTTGGAATGAATTACGCCAACTATTGGTCACATATGTCTCATAGTAACTTTTAAGGCAATCAGCAAGGACAGTCCTGTCAGACACCATTGAGTTGACTGTGCTGGTATTACCACAGTGTTGGGGACGTAGCTTGTCATTTCGTCACAAAGAAATTCCATTTGAGCAGGAACTCTGTTTTGCTCACAGCAGGTGCCCATCACTAAAAATAGTGAAGATCACATAGTCATTGTTCAATAAATATTTGTTGAGTGAACAAATTAATGCTTAAGACCATGCAACGGATTCCCACTGACTTCAGAGTTGAGACAAAATTCTTAATTATTGAATACTTGGCTCTCAAGAACCTCTGTAACTCCATCTCTGGAGAATATCATTGATTTCTGTCTTGGGAAGCAAAGCTGCTTTGCTCTTTGACAGTTCTTGGACATTCTAGAAACATATTTACAATTTCTAGCTTGACTTCTAAAATAGAACACCACATGGTATGTAGATTTTACTAGATTAATTATCTGAGGGCAAGCTCATTCACAAGTTGTTGTCATATACTTCTCCAAACATCATTGTATCAGTCAGGAGAAGCTAAGTAATGCTGAGGTAACAAATAATCTTAAAATCATCATGGCCTATAAAAACTGAGGTTAATTTTTCTCATTCAGGACCTATGTCCACAGATGATCAACAGAGGGCGCTGTTCATAATAATCACGCACAGACCGGCAGCCCCCAAGCTGAGGAAACACAAACCGTCTACAACAATGGCCCCAACCCTGTTGGCACCAGGAACTGTTTTCATGGAAGACAATTTTTCCATGAACAGGGAAGGGCAGATGGTTTCGGGATGACTCAAGCACATTACATTTATTGTGCACTTTATTTCTATTATTTTTACATCATAATATACAATGAAATAATTATACAACTCACCATAGGTTGGGGACCCCTGGTCTAGAACACAGCATTCACATTGGCAGATGTAAAAGAGAGTATGGCAGAGCACATACTGGCTCCCAAAGCTCTACCTGGAAGTGTCACATGACGCTTCTGCTCAAAATTTTATTAGCCAAAACGAGTAGTATCACCACGTCTGAGATCAATCAGCAGGGCAAGCATGTATAATTCTCCTCTGAGGAGGGGACACAAATATTGTGAACAGTAATACATTCTACCACTGCCATGTACTGAAAAATATAATCTATAATGTCAAGTCAGTAATTTAGTGGCATCTGGGTCTAAACCCAGGTTATCCCCCACAAAGACTAGAAAGAAAAAGATCAAAATATACCATTTTGCTTTTATTTTGATAATTGGAGAAATACAGACTAAAAGTTCTTTTTGCTTAAGGCAAAACTTACAAAAACTATCATAGAATTAAAAGTTACAGAGTTCCTTCCAAATCACTGGAAAAAAATAAAAGCAAATTAAATAAAATTCACATAGCAAAACATCAAAAAGAAAGGGTAAAGATACATAAAATATAAAGCTTAACAAAAAACAGCAGATTACATATAGCAATAATAACCACAAACACAAAAGGCTTAAAATCCCATAATGAAAGACAAATCCTAGTTTAAAAGTAAGAACCAACTACGTGCTGCTTGAGAGACAAACCTAAAATAAAATAAAACAAAAAACATAAAAATAAAGCAATGGAAGATTTAAATTATAAACACAAACAAAAAGAAAGCTGTCATAGTCTGTTTGGGTTGCTATAACAAACCACCATAGACTGGGTGGCTTAAATAATAAATATTTATTTACCAGTTCTGGAGGCTGGGGAAATCCAAGATCAAGGCACCAGTAGATTCAGTGTCTGGTGAGATGGCCACCTTCTCACTGTGTCCTCATGTGGCATAAGGGATTAGGGACCTCTCTGGGGTCTTTTTTCATAGGGGCACTAATCCTATTTATGAGAGCCCCACCCTCATGGCCTAATCACCTCTCAATGGCCCCACTTCCTAATACAATCACATTGGAGGTTAGGATTTCAACACATAAATTTGGGTAGGGGGGACACAAACATTCAGTCCGTCACAAAAGCCAATAGAGAAATATTAATTCAAGTAGAGTTTAAATTTAAAAATAATTAAATGGAATAAAGAGGGTAATTTTATAATAACAAAAATAAAAATTCACAAAGGAAAGAACAGTTATTAACTAATACATATCAGATATGTCACCTATAAAACAGGACATATGACTTCAGGCCTATGCAAAGCAAGAGAATAGAATTGAACCCCTTGCATAAAGTCCAGAATATCAGTCTATCCCATTCATGAAAAATGGGAAATTATGCCCATAGTACTAGGAAGCTGTAAATTAGTTTGTTAGCTGCTCTAGAAACTTAGAAAAAAATAAAAGCCACCTAGAAAAATAAAAAGCCTGCTTATAATAACAACCAAAAGATTAAACAGGAAAACGGAACAAAATAATGAAAATAATGCACAATCTAGTAATTGTCAAATAGGCACACAGAATTGATAAATAAATCCAAAGATGGTTGGAAGGGGAGAGGAAAACAAATAATGAAATAATAAAATCAAATATTAGAAATATTAAAATCAAATAATAAAATCTAAAATTTGTAATATAAAAAAGAACACCCCCCCAAAAAAATTTAAGAATGACTAAAAGGATAAATCTTAATTTTTTTTAATTCTAATAAAGTAAACTTCTCTCCTGGAAAATGAAAACTGCCAAAATATACTCAAAATATATTATAAACAAATAAACCAATGAAGTGTTATTAAAGAACAACCTACAAAAATAGTTCTAGGGCCAATCAAACTTTCAAGGACTGGGTATTTGATATGCTATGCAAACTGTTTAGCTATTGTTAATAGCTTATGTGGTCAAGTCCTACTGCAAGTATCTTACAAAGGGGTTTGAAACAAAGACTTGGCCACGCTGTGAAAAATCTCTCAAAGTAGTTAATATACTTCTTGAGTATTACTGGAAACATGATAAACTAAGCAGGGATAAACTAAGGTATTACAAGAAATTTGTACTTGTGGACTTCTAAGAATAAACATGTATTATTTTATGGTCAGCTAGCATAAAGCTTTCGGGCATTAGTGCTATTTTCTTAACATCTTGTTAATTAATTGTTCTTCCCTTTGCAGGCAGACAAGAAAATTTCACCAAATAAAGTTTTTAACCCTGCGTTAGTTTAATTCATCTCGTGTTCCTTTACTTAAACCCTCCCTTCCACATTTTTCCTTCTTAGGTCTGGTTCCCCCTACCTGGACTTTCCAATTCCAGAGGATATTTACCTGGTCTCTTCCTCCATAGCATTCCCCACCACTTCTCTTTCTCTCTCTCTCCCACTCTCTCCATCCACCAATGCCAAACTGAGGAGATTAATATACAGAAAGTAGTCTCCACTGTAGCTCAACCATTAAAAATGAAGAGAAAGGAAAACGAACATTGTCAGAAATAGATTAGAAGATTCTTTTCTAACCTAAATACATAATAAAAGCTTACCATCAAATTAAGCAGTCATTCGTAGTTCTTGTAGTTCGAAGACAGACAACACCTTTATTTTCACAGCCCTCTCCCCTACTCGAGATGATGCTAACTCCGTAATAGTTTTACTTCCAATAATTTTTTCTATGTTAAAAACATCAGTAGCATTTGAGTGTACGTTGATACACTCAAGTGGGTGTTTTGTGTTTATTATAAAATAAATACTCCCTATCCTTAAATAATTGTCATTTCCACAGTCAAAACAAGCCAAACAACAACAGTATTGTTGTTTGTATACATAAAAACAACTGCCATTTCTCCAAGAGATCACCAGAATAACGTGTTAATCAAGGAAACCTATGTTTACTAAACCTACTACAGTAAACGAGCACAACACTTTGACAGAAGTTTAGCAATCTCAGAAGTGGAAGGATGGGGCTGATATTTATAGGATTTGGGGGTCCGAGTACACATGGATTAGAATGGGTGTTTCCAGGCAGTGAACTGATTTGGGGATTTGGCAAAGTTTTTGACATAATAGTTTAGGGTTAGCGGTAGGTGACCAAGTTTTCCTGATTTTTCCGGGACTTTCCCAGTTTTAGCACTAAAAGTCCTCTAACCCAAGAATCCTTTCCGTCCTGGGCAAACTGGGACAATTGGGCACACCACTGCAAAACTGCCTGATAATTTGAACAGCAATATCCAGACACTACTGACAAAAAAAAATTGTAGCCCGACTTCACAAGGCTTGACATAGAAAGTTTATAGACAACATTCAATTTTACAGCCTCTACTTGACAAAATACTGCACAATTCCCATTATAGTAATAACACTCAATTTTTAAAATACTTTTGTTGTGGTGAGGTATATATAACAAAGTTTGTCATTTTAACTTTTCTATGTGTACAATTGAGCATTAATTACATTCACAAGGCTGTGCGACCGCCACTGACCACTTAATTTTTTTGAAGGACGTTTATATTCACTCATCCATCAATGTAGCCAGCCCCGTCCTAGGCGCTAGAGACTCCATGTTGAGCAAATAATGACACGGTCCGTGCCTTCACGCGGCTGGCCCTCACGGACCACGGTGCGTGCTGTTCTTTCCCCAGAGTCTTTATGTACACGGGGAAGGTGCCCAGGATTGAAAGGTGCAGTGGGTACACTACAGGGGTCAGGGACGATCCCACCCAGCCTAACGTCTGGAAGCAGCACTGAGGAGTGGACGCCTTCCACGCCCGTATCCCAGCGTCCGAATGGGGCAGGACTCTCCCCGCCCCTGAAGGGGTGGGGACTTTGCTGGGCGTGTCGGGGGCGGGGCCGCATCGGGGCGGAGCTGCGTCGGGGGCGGGGCGGAGGAGCCGCAGCAGGGACGGTTCTTCCTCCGCCCGCCTGGGCCTGCACCGGACGCCGCCAGGTCCGCGGCGTTGAGCGGCGGCTGCTCCGCCCTGCTCCGTGGCGGCTGCGGCGGCCTGACGGAAAGTCCGAGTGGGATGCGGCTGATGCGGAGGCGGGTGTGCTCGTTTTTCATTGCCGTGTACTGCCTCTTCTCCCTCTATGCTGCCTACCACGTCTTTTTCGGGCGCCGCCGCCAGGCGCCGGCCGCGTCCCCCCGGGGCCTGAGGAAGGGGGCGGCCCCCGCGCGGGAGAGGCGCGGCCGAGGTAGGACGGGGGCGGCAGCTTCCTTCCCCGGCTGCGCTCCTGGACTGGGGGCTGTGGGATAGCCGGGTCGGCCGCGGACCCGCTCTCCGGTCCTGGATTACTCCCGGGGCCTGGGATGCGCTTTTCCTCCTTCAGCCGCGTTAGCCAGCCCTGGGCTCGGGATTGGAGGCTATTCCTTATCTTTACCTGCATCTCACACGCGGTCCCCACTCCCCATCCCGGAGGCTGATAGGCGCGCACGCCTTTAAAACACGTGTTAAATATCGGGGATGTCTGAAATGCCAGAGGTTTGTGGGAATGCGGCTAGAAGGCAGGCCGCAGATCGCCGCTGGTTTTAAGACAGCTGTTTCCATATTAAACGAAGAGCAGTGACTTCGGAAGGCCAGAGCGCTTTACCTCCAGGTGTCCTGCATTTTAAGGCATGTTAGGATCAGACTGATCTTTGTCTCTCCCTTTATTCAGAATTTTGCATAGTAGTATCTAAAACTGATGGACACTACACTCTGAAGTCAAGTTTTTATGCATAGGTTACATATTTACAATCGATAAAGAGTTGCAAAAGTTAAACATTTAACTCGATACGTGTTATTCGGTTATTTTTAAAAGTTTTGGGGGAGATAATTTTCCTGTCTCAAGTTAACATTTTATTTCTAAGATCTTTCAGAGTAAAGGTTCAATAAAAATTAAGTTGCTGGTTTTTTTAATTGTATGTGTTTAACTAGTTCAAATTCTATTAATTCATCTCTGAAAAATTAGGACGAAGTTAGAACTCTTTAACATCTAATTTAAGTGACTTGAATTTATCTGCCCTTATACCTTACTGGTAAACACTGTTACTCTTTTTACAGCAGAACAGTCTGTATTGAAAAGTGAAGAATGGAATCCTTGGGAAGGAGATGAAAAAAATGAGCAACAACAGAGATTTAAAACTAGCCTTCAAATATTAAATAAATCCACAAAAGGAAAAACAGACCTCACTGTACAAATCTGGGGCAAAGCTGCCATTGGTAAGTTGATGTGTAGAAGGAAGATATGTAAAAAGCATTGTAAAATGCACTTTATTGACATTAAATTCGTTTTAAGATAGCTTGTTTTATCATTTGTTAATTAAGGTATCATGATGTATTTTTTTCACTTTTTGTCAGAATTTCATTTCCCTTCCCATTAGACATCTGTGTGCCA
>RJWJ010049885.1:0-10097 GCA_004363605.1 Indri indri | reverse complement strand
TCTCACTCCCTTCCGGTGATCCCCTTCCTATGCAACCCTCGGAATGACCCTCTTCTGAGAACCCTCATCATTTGGCTCCATTCCTTAAAGCTCTTCCCCAAATTCCCAACACCACGGAGAAGTTCTCTATCCGGCCTCACATTGGAATTGCTGGAGTGAGTGTTTAATAAATTCTGGGGCCTGGGCCGTTCCCTGCCCCACCTCCTCTGATGTTCTGAATTTATTGCCCTGGGATGGGACCTTGGCTTTGGTATTTTTTAAACATTCCCCTGGTGATTCCAATGTGCAGCCAGAATTGAGATTACCGACCCACGGGGTAAAGTCCAAACTCCTGTGCGTGGTGTGGAGGCCTCTTCCTGCCACGTTCCTGCTTATCTTGGGGGTCTTATCTCCCTCTGCCTCCTTATATCAGACCCCCACCATTCCTTGAATGCACCGTGCAGTTACGTGCCTCCCCGACCTCGCGCCCGCTGCTCCCCCTGCTGGGAAAGCCCCTTCCTGCCTGTTGGTGTCCTGGACGTCTTAATTCTGGGCTCACTCAGCTTAAGCATCATCTCTACCTGGAGGACTTCCTTGGCCTTCCAAGGGGCACTTGGCTGCTTTCTCCCGGGTGCCCCGCCTGGGACTGTTCCTCCACTATAGCACCCACCACCCTGAACAGCACAGACGTGCATTCATCTCTCTGATGGGCTCTGGAGCCCCACAGCGGCTCAGCCTTGCTCACCCACCGACTGCATGACTTCTGGCAACCACCTTCAGCCCTCCGAACCTCCAATTTAGCTGTAAAAGGGCATGCCGATGCCCACTGCATGAGTTTATTGTGAAGATTAAATGAAGCAACTTGTGCCCCATGTACAGTGTATGCAGACGGTGTGTGGAGCCCAGGCCCAGCACACAGTGAGCCCCCAATAAAGGTGAGTTGTTGGTATGACCTGGCTCTCTGCTCTGGATCAGCACTGTCCAGGGGATCTGTAACAAGAGCCACATGTGTAACTCTGAATTTTCTAGTAGCCGCATTAAAAAAAGTACAAAGAAGTAAAATGTATTTCAATTTCAGTAATATTTTATTTAACTCAATATGCCTAAAATGTTATCATTTTAACATTGAATCAGTACAGAAATTGTTAATGAGGTATTTTTACTTTTTTTCATATGTCTTCAAAATCCATTGCTGTTTTAGAGTGACAGCACATCTCATTTCAGACTAGCCACATTTCAAGTGCTCGGTGGCCAAATGTAACCAGTGGCTACTGTATAGGACAGTGCCATGCTAGAGTCAAGAAATTCTGTGAGCTGGGCGCGGTGGCTCACGCCTGTAATCCTAGCACTCTGGGAGGCCGAGGCGAGAGGATTGCTTGAGCTCAGGAGTTCGAGACCAACCTGAGCAAGAGTGAGACCCCGTCTCTACTATAAATAGAAAGAAATTAGCCAAACAACTAAAAATAGAAAAAAATTAGCTGGGCATCATGGCGCATGCCTGTAGTCCCAGCTACTCGGGAGACTGAGACAGAAGGATCGTTTGAGCCTGGGAGTTTGAGGTTGCTGTGAGCTAGGATGACGCCACGGCACTCTAGGCTGGGCAACAGAGTGAGACTCTGTCTCAAAAAGAAAAAAAAAAAAAAAAAAGAAATTCTGTGAATGTATTGAGGACAGGACAGTGTCTGATTTTCTCTGCATCACTCAATGCATGGCGCATAGTAGTGTTTAATAAATGTTTATGAGCCATTATTGTACCAAGTCAGGTAGTCACAGCGTTTTAACATTGCGCAGGTCATGAAGGAGAATATACACAATCACCAGCTGCGATGACAGGCAAGGGAACCCAGGCAGTGACCAAAAGGCAGGTGCTGCCTTACACTGACAAAGCCAGGATGGAGGAGAAGCACAGGACATCTCTGCAGCAAGTCTGAGGTTAAAAGTCCAGAATCGGAAAGGCTCAGATCTTGGTCTTGATGTTAGTCGCCACCAAAAATCGGGCTTGCTTCAAATTAGTCTCATGCTAAATTAGAGGCAACCAACATTACCCATCGATGAAATGGGTGGCCTTCTTTTTGATAGGATATTGGGACTACTGTGGGAAAAATTACTTGACAAGGCTGAATTCAGTGAATGGTAATAAAAACAGATTTGTGTCTGAGTTCTGGTTCCACCAACAAGCTATATGACCTTGGAAAAATCACTTCACCTCTCTGAGCTTCTGCATCTGGAAAACACAGAGAGTAACATCTATCTTATGGGGTTGTCTTGAGGAGATCATGTGCTTTCGACATGGCTCCCAATAATCCCCGCCTCCTAGCATCCACCCCCTCTGTATCCCCTCCCCTGCAGCATGCGTGGGACCTAGCGACTTGATTCTAACAAACAGAAAGTGGCATGGTGATGAGAAGCCACTTCCATAGCTAGATTGCAAAAGGCTGTAACTTCCGTCTTGCTAGTTTGCTCGCCCCTGCTCCCCTCTCTTGCCCTCTCACTTGCTGGCGCTGATGAGCAAGCTGCCGCACCCTGAGGGGCTCTGTGGAGAGGAGTGCACAGTAAGGAAACGTGGGGGTCTCCAGCCAAAGGCTCATGAGAGCTCCACGAGGAAGTGAAGCCTCGGTCCATCCGTTCGACAGCTCAAGAGGAAATAAATCATGACAACAACCATGCATGTGAGCTTTGAAGTGAGTCCTTTCCGGTCCAGGCTTGAGATGAGACTGCAGCCTCGCCAGAGCCCGAGGACCCTGCTAAGCTGTGTCTGGACCCACAGAAACGGTGAGATAATAGATGTACGTTGTTTTAAGATGCTAAGTCTTGGGGGCAATTTGTTACACAGCAGTGGATAACTAATAAATGCATGTAAGAGTTCGGTACAACATCTAGAGCATAGAAGGTGCTCAGTAAATTTAAATACTACTCTTAGCAGTGGTACCAGAGAATTCTGCTATTGGTAAGGGGGTCTTGTCCTATACCAGAGAAACTCCCTAAGCTAGATAGCGTGTACATGGCCTTCACAGCAGCAGGATTAAATCAGACCGACTTGAGTAGCACCATACTTTAAAAAAAATTTTTTTTCTAAACCACAGACCATACCTTTGCACTGGAGTCAGCCTGCTCACCCCAGGCTTGGTTCCCACCCCATCTCATCATGTCCCACTTCCAACCAGTTCCTAATGTGTTCACACTGTGAGGACACAAATCGGACCCTTTCCTGGGACAAGGAGCCAACTTGGGGCCTGAGAATAAGATACCATCGGTCCATACGTAAGAGTAGTGTTTTTTTTCCTCTGTTTTTTTCAGAACTTGGTTGTCCTCTGAGATTATTTCGGTAAGAAGAATCCATGCATAATGGAGTTAAGTGTCTGTGATTGTTAAACCTAATCAATTGTGAAATCTAATCAATCACAATGTGCCTTGTCTGGGAAACAAAAGCATTAGCGAGAGGGGGTGGGGGGAGGTCTGCGCCTCGTCTAGCGGAAGGGGACACAGGAACGGTGATTTGTCTGTGTGTTTCCAGCACCGTCCAGAGCAAGGGGGCCCGTCTTGCTGACAGAAACATCCGCTCTGCTTGACAGATGGCCCGAGAGGAGCTGGGAGCGCCAGGCAATCACAGCTCACCGACACGAGTCATTAAGATCACCCTGCGGCTCTCTGGCGCCGCGTCCTCGCTTACCACGCAGCCTTCAGATGAGACTAACCCCCTTCCCACACGCACCGCCCTCCCGCCAGTGCACGGGGGGCTCTGCGTTGCTCGGATGTTGTGGTTCTCGCTGAAACTAATAGACTGATTGATATTCTGGCATGTTCACCGGTCACTCGAGAGTCTGTTCAGCCCGGGCCACTCTCCAGCCTCTAGGGTACTGACCCGATAGAGCTGCTGCCTCTTAAAGTGGAGACCAAGTGCCTGGGACTCAGCGACCTCCCTTCCTACCTCCCTCCTTCCCTCTGTTCCTTTTTCTCTCCCTCCCTCCCTCCCTGCCTTCTTTGCTTGTCTTTCCCTTTCTTCCTTCTACCCCCACCCCCTACCCACCTTCCCCCTGACACACACGCACTCAGTGTCTCTTGTATGAGTCACGGTAGGGCATTTGGGTTAAGCTAATGGATTCTGGAGCTGACTGCATTTGAGTCCTGGTTCTGTCATTTAGTAGCTGTGGGCTCTTGGGCAAGTTACTTTGAGTTCTCTGAGAGTCATTTGTAAAATGGGACTAGTAGCACTTGCCTCTAAGGCTGATGTCAGGATTAAACGCGTGGTACTACTAAGTGCTCACTCAGTGTGAGCTAAACCACAAACACTGAGTGCCTGCTGTGTACCAGGATGGGGCTGGGGGCTGGTGGTGCATGGCGCAGAGATTCAGACACGCCTCCAGGTGCTTACTGGGAAGAGAGGGCAGAGACATCAACAGGCCATGTCAAAGCATGCCCCAACCAGGTGCTGGCTCACTGTGAGGGCTGCCATCCTTTGGGGACATTTATTTGGGTCCCCTTGCTTTCATTTTCTCGCTGCCATGGGGGTCACTGCCCAGGGCCAAGGGGGTGCAGCATAAGGGTCCAGGAGTCTTAAGTGCAGAAGGGGGCCCAAAGTCAGGGACAAAACCTACAAAGAAAGGAGGGGAAGGGCATGGGGAATGAGGTTTGCCTTTCTTCTGGTGCTTCTGGGTGTGCCTGTCCTCGGATGATGAGAGCTGGTCTGCACATTCTGTTCCAGTTAGTGGATAATGATGCCCGGTGGTGAGGTCTTCTCTCCCCGTTTCTGGCCACATCAGCTGTCGTCCTGAGCAGAGAGGCAGCATGTCGGCAACGATGTCAGTGCACATGACACTGATGAATCTGTGTCAGCGTTGAGACTGGCAGTGGTCTGATTGCTGAGGCTGGCAGTGCCCAGGGAGACCCTGAGGTCATCACCAAGAATGAATGGAGAAATCAGTTTACCTCCTTAGAGTTATGGGGAGAGAGCTATAAATCTCTCCACTTTTCTCTCCTGAGGGCTTTGATCCCTACTCCCCTGAGCTACAGGGTTTGCTATCTGGGTCTGCTCTCCTGGGAACTCTGTCATATTATGCTGTTCTCTGGATCATCAAATGCATGAATTCTGTCTTTGCTAATGAGTGATATATTTTTAAACAACTTAAAAAATTGAATCAATTTCGTTTGAGACTAGGTGATGTGTTGGCATGCATAAAATTCAAAATGTACTAAAGGGTGTGCAGATAGTTTCTTTCCCATCCCCCCAACCCCCTAGTAATCACCCCAGCAGTAACTAGTGTGACCAGTTTCTTGTGAGATAGTAGGATTTTTAGATAAAAAGGACTAGGATTTATAAAATGTATAGCAATGCAGCAGTTACTTATTCGGCACTAACACCACTCCAGGGGCTGGATATATGAAGACCAACAGGTAATGGTCTCAGCCCTCTGAGATCCACGGTGCAACAGGGGAGCAGCTGGGTTGGCCAATTATAATCTATCACGGATACGGGGAAATAGAAATACGTGCAGGCCGCGGAGGTAGCACCAAGGAAAATAATCCATCAGTGAAGGCAGAAAAGGTCAGGTAACTCACCTTTGGACTTTCCACAGCCACCAGGATAGAGGTGTTATAAAATTCACTTTTTCCTCGGTGGGTTATTTTTTGATTCTTTCCCTTAGCCTGGTCTTGTAGAATTGAATTCTACTTTGGACTATCTGACAGCTTTTTTAAAAAGCAGCTTTATTGAGATATCATTCATATACCATACAATTCTCCATTTAAAGTGTACAAGCCAGTGTCTTTTTGTATACTTATAGAATTGTACAGTCACACCACGATCAATTTTAGAACATTTTCATTACTCCAAAAGGAAACCCCGTCCCTCTTAGACATTACCCACTAATTTCCCGATCACAGCCTCGAGCAACCACTAATCTACTGCCCGTCTCTATGGATTTGCCTGTTCTGGACATTTCATGTACATGGGATCACACAGTATTTGGTTTTGCGTGTCTGGCTTCTTTCACCCAGCATGATGCTTTCCAGGTATGTCCATGTTGTAGCACATATCGTACTTCCTGTTTATGGCTGAATAATATTCCACTGCATGGAGATACCACATTTGTTCTTTCATTCATCAGCTGATGGACATTTAGGTGGTTCCTATGTTTTGGCTATTATCAATAGAGCTGCTAGACACATTTATGTACACATTTTTGCTTGAAATCCTGTTTTCAATTCCTTTGGGTATAAACCTAGGAGTAGAATTGCTAGGTCATGCTAATTCTATACATAACTTATTGAGGACCCACCAAACTGTTTTTCATAGTATTTTTTCACTATTTTACATTCTCACCAGCAACGCACAAAGGTTTCAATTTCTCATCTTCCTGCTTTTAAAATTTGACTTTTCTCCAAAATGCTCCTTCTGGAATCATCTGCTTAGCTTTTTACTTTGCTGGCTGTAGACTTCTGATGCTCCTGAAGTCATCCCAGGCCTCAGCCCCTGCTTACCTTGTGGCAGACCTGGCGAGATTCCTAAACCGTGTCTGTCTTTAAGTGTATTAGCTGCGGGCCGCCATGACAGCACTCACTTCTGGAGACCAGAGAGGGAAGGTCTTAAGAAGCAGAGAAAGGAGGTAGGCGTCAGTGCTCTAGCTGTACCGAGCTCCCTTTTGGCCCCAGAGCAGTGGCAAGCTGCTTCTTTCTCTTGCTCCCCTGACTCGAGGGAAGGCAGAACCTACTCTGGGAGAGTCCAGTGTTCGGGAGGAGGTGAACTGGGGAGCCAAGGACAGGGATAGGCAAGTAGAATGTCGAGGACCTTGTAATCATCAAAGGTCAAGCCAGGATAGACCTGGAGATCAGGTCGTGTCTGGAGGGGCCAATGAATGTGCTGCCCTGTGGTTAGCAGCAAGCTGGGAGCCCTGGAGCCAGAAAAGAGCAATCTCGGGCCCTGGTCCATGCCCTGGGCAGCCAGTGCTGACTTTGCAGCCCCAGTGGAACACATCATGGAAGCTACTGGATTTGGAACCCTACTTGATTGTCCATCAAGTGTGGGTTGCTGGGCTTGGCGCTACAGAAGTGATTGTAGATGCTGGGAAGAAAACTTCTTGCTCCTCCTGGCAGGGGCAGAGGAAGGGGATCTGGGGTGCTGGGGACCAGGACATGCGACCCATGGGGAGGACGGTTGCCAAGAGGCCCACTCCACATTCTTACAAACCCTCAGCCAATCAGTGCCAGCAACCATCCCTGAGGTGTGCCATGTGGCTATCCCACAAGGCATTGACTGACAGAGGAGTGGCAAAGCCTGGCTTTTGGGAAGCCACTAGCTGGAGGTTGACACCAGTGTGCAGACCCCGTCCTGACTCACCTTTGCACAAGATGGAACTGACATTCACCATGTGCCAGATACCTTCCATGTGTTGATCCATTTAGTCCTTAACAACTTAGGATGTGGGTTCTCTTATAATGCTAGTTTGCAGATGAGGAAACTGAGTCACAGAGTGGATAAACAACTGCTCCAAAATACCCAGCTGTAAGTGGCAGAACAAGGGTTTGAACCCAGACAATCTGGTAACAGAGTCTGCACTTTTAACCACTGGGCTATAGTGCTTGCACCTCTTAACCACTGTTCCCCCTGCATAAGGTCCTGAGGAAGTTTTTGGGACCCAAGGCCTTTCTATAAAAACAGGTTGCACATTTTGGCCAACATGTCAGCAATTTCACACTTGAGAGCTCTTGGGCGGGAGCCATGTGCTCGGCAGGGTTTATTTACATCTCATTTGTCAATTAGGTCTGGAATGTCTCATTTGTTTATCACTATTTCATCTAAGATCTATGTCTTGTCTGCTTCAGTAGACACTTTGAGGGGTAGGAAACTCCCTCCTGTCCTTTCTGATCTGCCAGCAGATGGGTGTCAGAGTTGGTTATAGGCCCTGTGTTAGCTGCTATGGAGGAAGCAAAGGTGTAGAAGATATGGTCCTTGCCACCAAAGAGCTCACAGTCTGGTGAGAGAGATGATTGGGTTAGGAATTCTTTCAGCTACAAGTAACAGATAAAGTAAGTAATAGCGAATTACACAAGTAAAGGTTTAGTTTTCTTCTATTATTAGCAGTCTGGAGGAGGGTAAAAACTGTATTGGTTTGGCTGCCCAATAATGTTCTTAGAGACCAGGCTCTGTAAGTCCATTTTTAGCAACTGGCTTCTCATCCTTGTGCTTGTTGCCTCATGATCACAAAATAGCTGCTGAAGCTCCAAGCCCATATTGGAGACAGTAACAAAAAAGAAGGGTAGGGAACCAGTTGTTTCTGTTTCTTTTATTGGGAAAAGTAAAAACCCTCTTAGAAGCACCCCCCTCCCCCAAGACTTGAGCTCATCCATCATTACCTACAACTGTGCCACATGGTCACCCCAGCAGTAAAGGAGGCTGGGAAAACGAGTGTTCAGGTTTTCCAGGCTCTTTGGTGAAGGTGGACAAGGCTGGGAATGGGTGTTGGGTTAGCCCACCGACAGAATCTGCCTCAGAAGAGAAGCCGTGAACATGCAAATGTCACTGATAATCTGAGGCAGTTTCAGTGCCAAGGGCGTGGGCAGCGCAAAGTCAGATCCAGCAGATCCTTTGTTCCCTGACTTCTTTCTCTCCTGGAGCTGAAAGGAAGACGGTTCCTCAGGGACGGGGGCGTAGACCTGGGATGTGAGCTGTGCTAGGAATGTTGGATGAGAATTAGACATCACTAGGTCAAGGACACCCCAGCTGGGGAGATGATGGAGAAGACTACAGACAGGGACACACCGCTGTGTCGAAGGGCAGTGCTACGGCCTGGATGTCTGTGTCCTCTCCAGAACCCTGTGCTGAACCCTGACGCCCCAAGTGACAGTATGAAGAGGTGGGGCCTTTGGGAGGTGTTTAGGTCACGAGGTCTCCGCCCTCATGGATAGAATTAGTGCCCTATCAAAGGGGGCTTGGGGAAGCCTGTTTGCCCCTTCTGTCATGCGAGGAAGCAGCAAGAAGGTGCCGTCTGTGAGGAACGGGCCCTCACTAGATACCAAATCTGCTGGCGCCTTGATCTTGGAATTCCCAGCCCCCAGAACTGTGAGCAATAAAGTTCTGTTGTTTATAAGCTACCCAGTCTAAGATATTTCATGACAGCAGCCCATTCAGACTAAGGCAATGAGCATGGAGCGGTGGGCTCCTGTGGAGGAGAAATGGACCCAAAGCACTACTTTTAGGTTAATTTTCCAAAAACTGCACTCTTGCCTTTGTCAGAAGCCGCACCTTGCCTTATTACATGGGGAAAAGCGAGCACTGTGTGGGGAGCAAGTGCCCCATAAGGTTGGCTTCAGATGCATCCTGGTGCGTGGTGCCAGCCCCCGGGCTCTGAGCGGCACACTTCTCACCTGCTCCTGTGAGGGGCTTCTCTGGCTCCACCTCCAGCTTCTGCCTACCTGGCCCTTGTTTCTGGAGCCCACCCTCCTGCCTCTCATCTCTGTACTCCTTCCCATCTCCAGAATGAGACTGCTCTGAGATGTTGTTCTCTATGCTCAAATGTTGACATTACATTCCCTCCCCAGACTTGACTCTTTTTGACCATTAACAACCCTGCCCATGCTCAGGGCCAACTGGTTCCCTTAGGCTCTTGCTTGAAATCTAACCTCAGCCGCCATCTTGGCCCAACCCTTCAGAGGAACTGGGCCAAGCCCGTTCCACTCGACCAGCCCTTAGCTGGGGCTCAAGGGCTTGAATCCCGGCAGAAACCTTTGCTCTTGCTCTAATAGGCATGAGTAGTTACTGAAAGCCTTGGTTGGGAAGATCCAAGCTGGGAGAAAGTGTCGTCTTGCAAAGCTCCCTTTGACAGTTTTTGGAATTTGGAAGGGCTTTTGGAAAGTAGATGCCGCGATGAGCAAACCAATCAGGAGGCTGCCACGGCGGCCTGTAAAGATCTCGACTGAGATGGGGGTGGGTGGAAGGGCCTGGTATAAGAAAAATGTGAAAGGATGTATCCATAGTTCTGGGACATGATCAGTTGGTTTGGGAACAGAGGAAAAAGTGCCAGAGGAAAGTCAAAGTTTCCAGCAGAACTTTATCAGGACTGGCAGGTAAGGCACCTCTCAACTGCTTTTGCTTGTGTGTTTGCTTTGTTTTTAAGAAGATGCAT
>RJWJ010049884.1:0-10097 GCA_004363605.1 Indri indri | reverse complement strand
ACCCTGGTCAAGCAGCTGCCTCTTCAGCCAAGGCCGCTGCTCCGTGTCCGTGGAGATCTCACCTGGCCCTGTGCTTTTCTTCCTCACTGAGCAGACTCTGGCTCCTACTATTCAGCCATCGCACTGTCCCCTACCCTCCTCTGTCCTCCCGAGGGGAGACCCGAATGGTCACGCCGGCTCCTGGTTCCTTGGTGAGGCCGGCATCGTCACCACACGAGCGGGGACCTCTGGGCCCCGCTGCCTCACCTGGACAGTGCCCTCCTCAGCCAAGCGCCACCATCCTGTGCTGAGGAGCTGGTCAACACAGGGTGCCCAGCCGTGTTCCTGCTCCAGCCTGAGACACGGGATGCCGTCCTGCCAGCAGACACATCATGGTGCTGCTTCCCCAGATAATTCCAGATGGATCTCGCTCTCCTGAGCTGCTCGGCATCAACGAGAGCAGCCCAGGAGCCCATCTCACAGCCCGGGGGGGCTGCCCCCATTCCAGGCCACACGGCGCAGGGACAGGCATGGAGGTGGGAGTCAGGCACACCTGCATTCTAAGCCCAGGCCCTGCTGGCTTGCCCTGTGCTTTGGGAAGGCAGGCCCAATTTCCTCATCTTTAAAAAAGGTGATCCTAAGACCTGCCCAAAACACCGCAATCACTAATAGACGTAGTCACGAATGTTGCTCGCACACAGGATGGCTCAACAAAGCCTGTTCCACGGCTCCTTCCTCTTTTCAGCCAACTGAGCGGCCCGTGACCAGGGAAGCAGCAAACGCAACACAAGAAGGTTAACTGTCATAGTGTGAACACAACCCTTAGCTTCCTTCAAAGCCCTTTCTTTTTTTTTTTTTCCTGAGACAGTCTGTCTCCCAGGCTGGAGGAAGTGCAGTGGTGTCGTGGTAGCTCACTGCAACCTCAAACTCCTAGGCTCAAGGGATCTTCCTGCTTCAGCCTCCCGAGTAGCCGGGACTGTAGACATGCGCCACGATGCATGGTCCGTTTTTCTATTTTTAGTAGAGACAGGGTCTTGCTCTTGCTCAGGCTGGTCTCAAACTCCTGCCTCGGCTTCCCAGAGTGCTGGCATTACAGGCGTGAACCACCGAACCTGGCCGAAAGCCCTTTCTAAATTGAGTGACTCGATATTGCAGGAGGACCTAAATATAAACTAAAACCTGTACATGTTTACCCAAAACCTAAAATTCAGCCTATTAACATCACCCAAAATGGAGAGAAAAACAGAAGTCTAGCAGTTTAGCAAGGAGTCTAGACAGAGCGATGTGCCAGACACAAACTCAAATGGAAACTGTTTCAGGCCATTTTACAGACTCCTAGTTCATTAAGAAATCCTTGTGCAATTGGTCAAGTCGATATTTTATTAAAAAACACACACACGCACATACACACACAATGGTAACAAAGGCAGAGACAGGGAAAGGAGACAGGAGATCTCCTATTTGGGAACAGGCATGTCTCACTTTCGGAAAGAGGATACCTCGGAGACCAGATGGACAAACTAGATAAATTAGGAGGCAGCTTTGTTTTTGTAAGAGGACTTAAGGCAGCATCGCTCCCCTGAGGAATGTGAAGTTGAAGCAGATTGAGGCGGGAGTATTCACAACCCCCACCGCGCAGTTAAGTGGGGCCATCAGTACCTGAGGCGGTTCTAAAAGCAGGAAGTGAGGGACCAGATTTCCCCTGAGGCTGCTTTCCTTTTGCAGAATGTTCTCCAAGGAAGACTGGAAGAAGAGGCTCTGGCCAGCTCAGGAGCTCAGGGAACCACCTCCTGCAAAGGCGGGAGGAAAGTGCAGGCCCTTCCTTGTGCCCACCAGCGGTGCAGGCCTTTGGCACAGGAACACAGGTCCAGAAGCCTTGTCTGGGGTCACTGGTCCTCGGTCTGCAGAGCTCCCTAGGGGCCCGAAGGCTGTGGCCTGGTCAGACAGCTGCATCTTGGGAAGGAAATGGCAAAGTCAGGACAGGTTTCCAGGGACGGAACCCGCCAGGAAGCCACACACTGCTGGCTTGACCCCAAAGTCTGCTCTGGTAGAGGACAGAGTGCTCCGCGCAGTGGTAACTTTCATTGGGATTATTTTATTCTTTTTAAATATTCTAAAAAAGAAAAAAATTTCCATAGTGCAGAGAGGGCACTCCTCCTACCTCAGTCCTCCTCAGAGGTAACCCCCATAACTTCCTTAGCTATTTCTTTTGGCAATTTCTCCATAATTTTAAGTAATATATTTATATCAATATTTATAGATTTATCACCTTTAGACATTACCAACTTTTTTCCTACATTCTCCACTTTTTTTAATCATTCATTTTTCTTTTTTTCTTAAACAGCTTTACTGGGATCTAATTCACATACCATACAATTCACCCATCTAAAGTGTATAATTCAGTGCTTTTTAGTGTACGGGACTGTACAGCCATCATCACAATTTTAGAACATTTTCATCACCTCAAAGAGAAACCCTATCCCCATTAGCAGTCCCTCCTGAGACCCCCCCTTCCCCCAGCCCAAGGCCACTACTGTCTGGGGTCTCTGTGGATTTGCCTGTTCTGGACATTTCTTACGAATGGAATCCTACACTCCCGAGGCTTCAGTGCCTGGCTGCTTTCACGTGCTGGAAGGATGTTAAAGCTCCGCCGTGACTGCCTTTCTGCAGCCGTTCAGACAACATGATGTGCATGCTTGGACATTTCTAATGTGTTTTTTTTAAAGGAAACAAAAAAGATAAAGGAAGCGCTCGCTCAAAGAAAGAAGTGAATTAATCAAAATAGTGGCTTCAAGATTTCAGCAATTCTACTCCTAAGAATTTATTCTAAAGATAAAAAATGTTAAGGATGTGTATAGGGATTTATTGGTAAGGATGTTCATTACAGCACTGTTTAGTCACCGAGAATTTTTTCAACCCCCCTGACACCTTAATGCCCTGCAATGAGTCCATGTGACACCACAGAGCTACTGAGAAGGACAGACAGGAATTCCTAATGATGCTGGGAAAATGTTTGACAGGTGGCTAAGTATGGAGGAAAAAAAAAGGTCACAAAGCCATAGGTTACAGAGCCATACAGAGCACATAAAGTCTGATCCTTTTAATAAAAGCAACAGGGATATATATTTTGAAAGAGGAAATACTGGGAACATAGACACCCAGGTGCTATTTCTGAGTAGTGTGATGACAGACGGTTTTTATTTAGTTTTTTTCCCCTTATCTATATTTTCTAAAAGCTCCACATTTTATTTTCATCATTAAGAAACTTATATAAAGAAAATGCTTTGCCTTCAGAGGCTGAAATGTTAGGGCATCACTGGGCGTGTAGAGACGGGGACGAGAGCAGAGATAACGGGGTTACACCTGTTCTCCTCGTGGCCCCTGTGCTCTGACACTACTTTGGAGGTCCCCTTGGGATATAGCCTTCTCGGCAGCAAGGTCGTTCCCTATTGTTGACATCAAGAATAAGCCGTCCTCCTGCTGCCAGGAAGGGGGGACTTTCAGAGATCCTCTGTGCACAGATATCCAGAACTCACCTGGGGACTGGGTCACACACGAGATCTTGTAGGACAGCCATATGCTTGCCAGGCAGAGGAAGGTGGCCATGAAACCAAAGATCTGCAGTGGAGAGAGAGGACAGGATGTTCACAGGCATGGGCCAATCAGTTGGCAATCCTGTCTGTTTCTCATCTCTGTGCTCGTCCCCTGTACCATCTGTGGCCGGAACGGGGCTTGGGGAGTCACCTGACCCAACCTCCTTGTCCTTGCTCAGGTGCACACATGAAGCCCAGAGAGACCCAGTCGCCGGCCCCTGGTCCCCCAGGCTGGGCCCAGGTCAGGTCTGGCAGCCAGGCCTCTGGTCTCCACCCCCTGCCCTTCTCACTCTAGGCAACTTCAGTTCCCGTTTGGGTTCATATTTATAACCGAGTTGGGGCCATGCCACTGGACTTTGATTATCCTGGATGAATAAGTAAGGTGAAATTATACATTTTAATTAGGGTTAAAAAATATTTTTTTTTATTTCACAATATTACTGGGGCACAAACACTTGGGTTTAAAAATTGGAAATGTTCAAATGGATTTTATTGGTGTGGTGGCATTGTTTGCATTTCATTTGTCATGGCTTTCTGTTCTGTTCTGGCTTTATAGCCATGTCAGAGCCAGAAGCTGAGGCCTTTCTGTCTAGTTTGCACATATTAAATAATATTAGACTGAAATAGGTCAGGGCAGTGTACTTTTCCTTTCTCAGGGTCCATCTATTCTGACCTAGCCCAGCCCAACCCCTCACTTGCAGACGGGGAGGGAACAGGTTCCTGGGGAAGAAGGGGCCTTGGGGGAGGCCCCTCGGACGGTTCTGGGAGAAGGCCGGCACAAGCCCTGGTGTCTTTGGAACTCTGACGCCTGCAGCCATTTTCCTTCCTTGTGAACACACCGGCAGCTGTAGCAGCTAAAACTTACTGACCACCTGTCTACCTGCCAGGGTACTAAGCCCTTTTTGTGTGGATCCCATTAACACGACTCTACGAAGTGGGTGCTAGTGTTACCTGCCTTCATCCCCCCCGTATTACAGCTAAAGAAAGGGAGGAACAGGAGGTCAACTATTTTGCATAAGGTTACAGAGCCAGCAAGGGCCAGACATGGGACGTGAGCCCAGGGAGTCTGGCTCCAGCCTCTATGCTGTGCGATTCTGGCCGCGCAGGTTTCTCAGACCACACAAAGGCCCCCCGGGCTCACCGCGCCACCACTAGTGCACAGGTGAAATCACCAGCTGCCGTCCGACAGGAATGGCCCAGGAGCAGCCAGGTGAAGGGTAGGATTTTCAACGAGGTTTGGTTTTCTTCTCAAGCCCAGCTGCTGGTTTACATAAACAGCTGCCACCGCCAGCCCACGCTCACTACTTCCTCGAGTGCCTTTTCCTTGGCTCCGCTTGTACCAATTGTTTGTAGCGCATAATTAGCCTATTAGTGCCTGTCCTGGCCTCTCATTGTCTGTTCTGCACAATTAGCACATTATACACCATCCCAGTCTCCAACCGTCTGCACTGCATAATTGAACAGTTTATTATATCGCTACATAATACTATTCTAGATGACAACGCCTTGTTTGCTAATTGTTTCATGTGCCTTGTCATCATCTCCTAAGCTAAATTACCACTTTCTCATAAGCGAGGACCATATTTTTAAAATTTCTTCTGGCTTCCCCATGGCCCAGGTTTGGTCCTGGGCACAAAGATAGTGTATGATAAATGTTAGCTACTGGGACTCCAGGGCTAACACGGTTACGTGCAGCCTGAATTATCAAACCCAGCTGGGATCTCCCTGTGTGGGCCCTGCAACACAGAGGGCGTGGATTTCTTCCGTGCCTCCGCCAAGAGCCCACACTGCGGCTGGGCAGGTGGTGAGCTGCAAGTGGCAACCGCCCCCTCCTCAGAGACTGCGCAGAGGCAAGGTTGTAGGAGGGGGCGCAGAGAGAGGCACAGACGGGCCATCAGTGTTTAGGGCCACCTTCTGCAGTGACGTTCTGCCCCCATGCTGACCTTTGGAGGAGAGACTCCATCTCTCTGGAATTCCAGGAGCCAACCCACTCCCAGGCCAAAGCCTGCAGGATTTGGGTAACGTGTGTAAACTCAATGAATGTTACACACGGAGAGCTATTTCTTCTTTTCTTCTTCTTCTTTTTTTTTTTTTAAAAGATGAGGGTCTCAGTATGTTGCCCAGGCTACACTTGAACTCCTAGGCTCAAGCGATCCTCGTGCCTCAGCCTCCTGAGTAGCTGAGACTGCAAGTGCACGCCACCACACCTGGCTTGAGAGAGTTTTTCTTAAAACGCATTTTAAAAATATTGCCTTTTCATCAGTGAAGCAAATCAGTACTGTAAACAGCTAAATCAGAAATCAGATGATAAGAATCTATTAATCGCACGGGGGTGTTATTTCTTGCCCCGAATACTGTTAAGAATCAGGAATGGCAAAGCTAAGACTCATGGCAGATATCACTAACTGATCATAGTATCCTGCCGCCTGGGCCCATAAAAGGCCCTAAAATCTTTCTCTGCACATTACTGTGGCAGCCACAAGCAAATGATCAGACTGGGCATGCAAATTAAAACCCATTTGCCCCGGATTTAAGTAGTGGCTGTAGGAGAGAGAGGCCTGGGCTCCTGGGGGCCACTTACATTTGCCAGCAGCCCTGACACACCACCTTCTGAGACCCCTCAGCTGTTAGCCCACGTTTAAGGCTCTTTGGAGGTAGCTGCCAGCTGGATCAAGGTAGCTATCGAATCTGTGAAACAAAGGCCCCAGAAACCAACTCCTTTCCTGCCCCCACCATGAAAAAATGAGCATTTGAAATATGAATTCATTCCTAAAGGCTCCCAAGAACATCCTCACCGCTCCGGCTACCAGTCCGCTCTGGCTGTAACTCTTGGAGGCTGCCACGATGGAGGCGATGAGGAGGAGCAGGGTACCGATTCCATAGTGCAGAAGTTCCTGGGGGCAGAAACAAGAGGGTGGGTAGGGAGGTCCACTCCTAGTTCTTACAGAGCAGCTGGGCATCAGAAGAGATGAAAAGAAGGGGAGAGCAACACCTGGCCGGGAGGAGTGGTGCAGCTGGCAGGCGGCTGACGTGGAAGGCTGGCCGGGAAGAGGCCAAGCAAGAGAGGAACCATGCTCGATGCTGGGCAGGCGGGAAGGGAAGGGGACGCAGAGAAAGGAAGCTCTCCCATGGGAGAGACAGCCACTCAGAACCGCTCCACTCCTGAGGTCAATCTGTAGACAGTACACTGACCTCTGGCTAAAGCTACTAAAAAGCAAATGAGCTTCTTGCAATTCCCAGGCTGGAGAGTTTAAAGGAAGCTCCAACTCGGAGAAGCAAAGCCCCTTAAAGAGATATGTGCCTTTCTCTTCAGCTTCAGAGAAAGTTCTGGGCTAACAATGTGCTGGCTTTGTGTGGCAGCCCCGAGTGTGGACTTGAGAGGCGTTTGTTCCTAGGGGCCCTTTGTACTCAGAGTCAGAGCCTAGAATGAGGTGTGGTGTGTGGTGGTGTCTGGCTTTCTCACTCCTAAGCCCTCTTGGTTTTGTCCTCATTTTGCCATTCCCTCTTCTCTCCAGAACAACGTACTGTGGCCAGGCTCTGGCAGTGAGCCTACTGGCAGGACTGACTCCACCTTTACTTCTTGCCCTGGCCCATGGGCCGTCCATTTCCATGCCATTCACTCCTTGTGATTAAAAAGCATCTCTGCGGGCCATGGACAAGGCTGGACATGTTAATAGTATGCGAATGTTCCACCTCACCTGTCCGCCTCCCCATTCAACATAGATCAGAGAACTGGAGCTGAGAGCCACTCAGAGCACCTGCTCTGAATCTAGAGTCCATCCATTTCAGGTGCCTTCAGTGAGAATTTAGACATCATTGCTTCATGAAGTGCTGCCCATCAGGGCAGGCAGCTATTAAATTTTGGAAAAGCATTCCACTTTGAAGCTTAGCTCCACTCAAAGCTAAACAAAATCAAAGACTCTGATTTCTTTTCTAGTGACTAGAAAGGACTATCACAAGGTAGGTCACAGAGATGGTGACTAAAGAGCAGATTAGTAACTGGAAGTTCTCCACCTCCAAGATTCTCACCTAGAAAAAAAAGAGGAGGATGACATGGGACAGAGAAAGACACTTGAGAGAATCCTAACTGGGAGGTACTTAAACAGTACTCAGCCAAAAACATGTGGTGGAGCCTGTCCTTCCAACGCTCACTCCCTACTCAGCCCACCCCAGTTCTTGTCTCTGAGCTTTCATTCTCCCCTGTGTTCGCTCAGTATCAGTGGCAGGGACACCCAGAGGAGCTTGTTCTCAAAAAAAAAAAAAAAAAAAAAAAAATGCAGAAAGGTGCCAAAACTTTGAAAGGGGCCTAAGAACTCAGAAACACAAAAGAAGCCGGGCACAGTGGCTCACGCCTATAATCCTAGCACTCTGGGAGGCCGAGGCAGGAGGATTGCTTGAGCTCAGGAGTTCGAGACCAGCCTGAGCAAGAGCGAGACTCTGTCTCTACTAAAAATAGAATAGAAATTAGCCAAACAACTGAAAATAGGAAAAATTAGCCAGGCACGGTGGTGTGTGCTTGTAGTCCCAGCTACTCAAGAGGCTGAGGCAGGAGAATTGCTTGAGCCCAGGAGTTTGAGGTTGCTGTGAGCTAGGCTGATGCCACAGCACTCTAGCCAGGGCAACAGAATGAGACTCTGTCTCAAAAAAAAAAAAAAGAAACACAAAAGAAATTTCTTTCAAAGTAACAGTGGGTAGTATTAATAATATTAAATGGGAATGATTAAATAATCTAATCAAGAGGCACAGGTTGTCAGACTGACTAAAAAAAACAAACTCCAAGATATAACTGCAGTATATGCTGTCTACAGTATATGCTATAAAGGAGACATACTTTACAGTCAAGATAAAGATCTGCCATGCAAACAGCAACCAAACGAAAGCCAGAGTGGCTACACTAGTATCAGATGAAATAGACTTTAACACACAAAAAAAGTTACTGGAGATAAAGAGGGACATTTTATAATAATGAAAAGGTGAAGTCGTCAGGAAGATATAACAATTATAAACATGTATACACCTAATAAGAGAGCCAAAATACATGAAGCAAAAAACGAAAAAAAATAAGGGAAAAGTAGATAATTCAAAACTAACAGAGACTTCAATACCCCCCTTTCAGTAATGGATAGAAAAACTAGGCAAAAGATCAAAAAGGCAATAGAAGACTCAACACTACAAAACAGCTAGACCTAAAAGAACATCTACAGAATATTCTATCCAACAGCGGTAGAATATACATTCTTCTCAAATGCAGAGAACATTTTCCAGGATAGACCGTATAACAAAATTCAATAAATGTAAAAGGACCATGACATATGTTCTCTGACCACAATGGAATGAAATCAGAAATCAATAGCAAAAGGAAATTTGGGAAATTCATAAATATGTAGAAATTAAACAATATATTCCTAAATAACTAGTGAATCAGAGAAGAAATCACAAGGGAGACTAGAAAATACCTGAAGATGAAAGAAAATGAAAACGTAATATACCAAAATGATGGGATGCAACCAAAACAGTTCTCAGAGGGAAATTTATAGCTATAAATGCTAATAGTGAAAAAGAAGGAAGGTCTCAAATTAATAATCTAAACTTCCACATTAAGATACTAGAAAAAGAAGAGCAAACTAAATCTAAAGCAAGCAGAATAAAGAAAATAATAAAGATTAGGGCAGAAATTAATGATAAAGAGAATAGAAAAACAATAGATAAAATCAATTAAACCAAAAGTTGTTTCTTTGAAAGATCAACAAAATTGATAAACCTTTAGCTAGACTGACCGAAGAAAAAGAGAGAGAGAATCAGAGAGAGAGAGAGAGAGAGAAGATGCAAATAAAAAGGAAACGTCAATACTGACCTTACAGAAATAAGAAGGATTTTAAAAATACTACAAACAATTAATTGCAGCCAGGCGTGGTAGCTCATGCCTGTAATCCTAGCTCTCTGGAAGGCAGAGGCAGGAGGATCACTTGAGCTCAGGAGTTCGAGACTAGCCTGAGCAAGAGAGAGACACCATCGCTATTAAAACTAAAAAAATTAGCCAGGCATCATGGGGGCGCATGCCTGTAGTCCCAACTACTTGGGAGGCTGAGGCAGGAGGACTGCTTGAGCCCAGGAGTTTGAGGTTGCTGTGAGTGAGACTGACACCACGGCACTCTAGCTGGGGCAACAGAGCAAGACTCTGTCTCGGAAAAAAAAAAAAAAAGGAATTTGAATTAATAATCAAAAAATTACCCACAAGAAAAGCCAGGCCCAAATAGCTTCACTGCCAAATTTGACCAAACATTTAAAGAAGAATTAATACCAGTTCTGCAAAAAATCTTTCAAAAGATAAAAGAGAATTATCTCAGCATGTTTTTGCACACCTGTAGTCCCAGCTAGTTGAGAGGCTGAGTTCGGAGGATTGCTAGAGCCCAGGAGTTTGAGGTTGCTGTGAGCTATGATGACACCACTGCACTCTAGCCCAGGCAACAGAGTAAGACCCTGTCTCAAAAAGAAACAAAAAAAAAAAAAAAAAAAAAAAAAAAG
>RJWJ010049883.1:0-10094 GCA_004363605.1 Indri indri | reverse complement strand
TAATCTGGCACCAGCCTTGAGTTGTTCATTCAAAACCTCACCGTAGCAACCCCATGTGAGATCCACTGGCTCTCAGCTTTAACCACCATCTCTACTGCTTTGGACATGCAGGGACTTTTGGGATATCCCCACTCCCTACAGGAGCCATGAGAGATTTATATGAGGTATCTAAAATAATCAAGTTCACAGAATCAGCAGACTGGTTATATGCAGGACTGCTTCTCAGACACTCCTGCTTCCAATGCAAGCCCTTCTGTTATTTCCACTCCACTGCAGCAGCCTACAGTTGGTGTGGGACATTGTGAGAAACTGCCTCTTCCCTGGCCACCACTTCCCCCTCATCTATCCATCCATCGTCGAAACTCTTTTGGCATTTCTTCTACCTGACGGGAGTCTTGGCTCCTGAAAATGATGAGGGCCTAGGCCCTGCATAAGTGTGAAAACTTTTAGTCACCCCATCCTATCCTCTCATATCTCTTTTCTACAGGCAAAGTAGTATTAATACAATTATTTCCTCTTCGGGCCAGGAAAAGCGCTCTTGAGTCATTATTTTATCTTTAGCCTATTTCTGGCAGAATAAATTTGTTCAATCTACAGAGTCAAAAACTCAGTGCAAACCCAAAACTTGAATAGTCATCATGGGCTACATTGGGGTTTGTGCCACATGAGGAGTCGGCTAGCCCTGGTAATTAAGAAGCTTTTTGTTTAATGGACTTCTGGGGACAGGAGTAGAGGCCTATAGCCATAACCATTTTAATATATAAAATTAGAACTGAGATCTCCTTTGTTCTCCAACTAAAGATAACATCCTTTAAAGGCAATCTATTTAAAAAACAAATCACCCACTGGACAAAGGAAATGACATGAAAACCTGAGCTAGCCTGGATTCCAGATGGGAAAATGTCTACAGGAAAATATTCATCTCTGGGCTTACCACTGAAGAAGTCTGGCTTTAAATTTGTACTACTCCAGTGGTGCAAGATTCTCCAAACCCAGTGTACTCTTTCCAAGATTTCAATCTTCAGTCCTAGAATTTCATGTCTTCCTTCCATTGTTTTCACCTTTACCATTTATCTCCATTATACTATATATTTTGCTTTTTTGTTTATTGTCTCTGCCTCCCCAACATAAAATATAAGTTCCATGAAGGCAAATGTTTTATCTGTTGTGTTCGCTGCTGTATCCCTAGTCATTACAGTGATGCCTTGATATTCAATTAATTATTGTTTTAGCAGTTGCATTAAATTAATATAAAGAGTTCCAGGATGCTAATATTTCTGTAATCACAAATCAACTCTGGAAAGAGACCTTCAACTCTGGCCATCCAAGAGTTTCGTGAATAAATTCCTCTGAAGATAAACTCCTAATCAAGTCGCAAAGAAGCAATCCACTAGGAATGAGAGACAGCATGCAATACAAAAAACAAGAGTAAATACTCAAGAACTTTATCTAATTGAATTATTAGATTGACAATATATAATAAAATCCCTTAAAATGTGGGCCTTAAAAAAGTAATTGAAACCTTAATAAAATAATAGAGAATGTTAAAAAGTGATTCAGTATATTTGGAAAATAAACACCAATAATAAACTAAAACTTTAGAAAGGAATCATGGAATAATTTAAATTAAAACATAATTGCCAGATTAAATAGAAAATTAGAGCCAAAAAGAAAATTTAAAAAGAACATTAATATTATAATTTAATTCAACATTTTAAATGAAATTTAATTCCAATATTTTATCTTCAAAAGGGATGATTAGGGATTTTTAACAATTTCTTTCTTCTATTTTAAAAGTTTTTCATAAAGAACATGTATTACTTCTAAAATTAGGAAAAATACTAGAAACTTTCATGTTTACTGACCTTTACAGTAATTACATTGAAACTTCCTGAAGGAACAAAAATATTAGGTTAAAAGTTTTTCAATAGAAAAATAATGCTGGTTCCTTAATTGATACTTTCCTTATTCTCAGCATTTTATTCTGAAAAAAATCAGAAACCAATCTAAGCACTTTAAGATTTAAATATGAGAAAGTCACTTCCTTCTTACTAACATTCTCCTTACTTAAAAAATGTGTAGGTGAAAATTTGACTCCAAAATAGGACTAGTAATTCTTAGAGAATAATTTTTAAATACTAATACTTTTTAAATTTTGCAATTTAAAAATTTTAAATAATTTCTAAAGTTTAATAAGTTGTTTAGGTCAGAGGTATTGATATTTGGAATGTTCCCTAGGGTATATCGCCAAGTAGGTCAGATGCTCCTTCGTGAAGGGAACGCATGAAAGTTTGGAATTGTTGGTGAGACAGAGCTACTGCATTACTATCTTTGAGATGAGATGTGCTGTTGGACATAGTCTAAATTTCAAGTTTATTTTATGTTGCAGATCTATTCAGACTTTACTCAAAACAGAAAAATAAAATAAATCAATATTATATTTTTATGGTCCATCTGTAAGCATAGATTATATGCCAATATAAATGGACAAAACTGTTATGTTTATTATTTTCCTTCACGTCCAATGAATAAAGTATAACAGGGA
The DNA here is from genome assembly GCA_004363605.1 of Indri indri. NCBI lineage: Eukaryota > Metazoa > Chordata > Mammalia > Primates > Indriidae > Indri > Indri indri. The sequence goes on along the minus strand of RJWJ010049883.1, from coordinate 7,549 downwards.
AGACAAATGGACTTAGATATATGTTAAAGCAAATTGTTTAAAGTCAGAAAAGTTGTTTTCCGGTTGTTCTTTCATCAGTTTGATTCTTTACCCCAGGTTATAAGCTGAGAGTTCTAGAAAGGTTTACACTCATGAGCAGTTGCCTCAGGTGAAAGTTTGCCAGTGAGTTCTTATAGTTCAAATTTGTACTTTTGTTAGCCTGCCCCCTGCAAAATAAAGTAAAACTAGTTACTGACCACCTAGTTTAGCAGTTCTTGAAATATAGTCTGGGGATCCCTATAGGTCCCTAAATCCTTTCTAGAGGACTATGAGATCAAAATTATTTTTGTAATACTAAATATTATTTATCTTTTTAACTCCAATTTTCTACTAAATGAATTTTGGAGTTTTTCCAGAAGATACGTGAAATGTGATGATGCCATTGCTTTGATAGTTAATAGAATACATACTTACATATTCTTGTATTTTAAAGTTTCTCAGTTTTAATTTCTAATACAGTAAATATTGATAGGTGAAATCCACATAAGTATAAGCTTTTTTGGGGTTTTTTTTGAATTGTTAATTTTTAAGAGTTTGAAGGTATGCCAAGATCAAAGTATTTAAGAACTGATGACCTAATTCATTGAGTTGATGCATATCTTTTCTAAAATTAACAGCCATCCCATATTTTTTCTGAATCTGATAAATTCAGCATTTGGTTTTTTTTGTTTGTTTTTTTTTCATTTCTTTTTATTCTTTCTTTCACATTCCACGTTTCTTCTACATTGCATTTTCTTCATCTAGCTTTTCTCCTGTTGCTTGGAGCTTCCAAATACAAAACAAAAGTGGGATCTGAGGAAGAAATTTTTCCCAGAAAAATAAAATATATTAGTTTAAAAGATTTAGGGGTGCTAAATTGTCAAAATAAAGATTATAATTAAGATCTAAAGTGGCACATCTCAAGTAACAAAGTGAGATTCGACACAGAGCACTAAACAGAACTTACAGCAGTGTCCAGAGAAGGATTTGCAAACTCTTCAAAGCTTTAACTCACTTGGAGTGTACAAAAGAATCCAAGGAACAAAGAAACTGGGAGCGAGATGTCTTTGAGGTACTCTGTGTTATAATCCCCGTGCTGCCCTCAAGGGCGAGGCAAGGTGACTTTTCCTTTCACCTCAAGTCAAGAAAGAGGACCTTAAATGGACAGCTGTGAGCCTAACTGAGACTCCTGCATTTTGAAGAGAATGTAATTGATGCTGTCTGACTTCTGTCTGAGGACTCAGGAAGACCCGAGGTGGATTCTTGGTGGATGGGCCAAAGTAAAAATGTTTAAAATGGATATGAAACTTCACACAACTCAGGGAAAAGAATGCACGAGTGATTCCACTGGGCCAGATATGAGCATGTTATATGCATGCATATACACATGCACACATATACATGTATGCATGTGTTTGTATATGATACACTATACTGTGAAGAAAACAAGTCTTGAAGAAAGAAATTGAGATTGTTGGGTAAGAATCTTACTTCACATTGTGTGGTCAGAGAAGGCCAGTTTGAGAAGGTAAGATTTCAGTTAAAACAAGAAAAAAAAAAAAAACATTCATACCACTGTAATATTCTGAAATTAAAAAAACGAAAAAATAAATTATTTTGAGAAAATTTCTTTTTCTTACATAATTAAATTAAATATCCCATGTCAGTTTGTCAAACAAGGAAAAGTAAGAATTTCACCTATGTATTATTAATGTTATTTACACTTATATTTAAAAGTAACTTTGTAGTACAATTCCTAGTGATATAACCTAAGGAAAATGGAATGCACTTAAATACCTTTTATTATATACCAAGAAAAGTTATTAAATGATTTTAAGAAATTCTCAAAAAAAAAGAAACAAACAAAAAAACTCACATACAAAGGTATGCAAAATACATTGCAAGCAGAATGAACAGCCAGGATATAAATGGGTTCTGCATGTTCAGTGTCCAGAAAAAAAGAAAAAAAAAGAAACAGTAAGGCTTGAGCCAGGCTGGAGCCAGGCTGAATTTTGTAAGATTAGATTGGAAATGAAAGCAGGGACCAGATTATGCAAGATTTTACAGCCCAAGGTAAGACACACAGTTTGCTGTGTACTCTCCCATGCACTATTCAAGCTCTGCAATAATTTTTCAAACCTTCAATAAATTTGAGGTTTTGTATTCTTCCCTTGTCTCGGAACTTTCAAGAGAAATCATGGAAACTATAATTTGATGAGCTCTGAGGAGGCTGAGTGTGACCGCCTCTTAAATTTTATTAATATCTGGTTAATCCCATAAAGTCCTTTAATAATGGTCCAAAACATTAATTTTAGCAAAGCCTGTATTCACTACATGACTGCCTTGAATAGTGGTAGAGTTTTTGGCCAGATTTTGTAATTCCTATTCTATTTTTATTTCCCTGACCACCATATTACTCTTGATTTTAGGAATCTCTACACTAGAAAGCATCCAGTAAATTTGTCACATTTTAGAAAAAATAACCAAAATCAACCAATTTCTTTGGCAATATCATGATTATAATCTAGCTCTTTATATTGAAGGGATTTTATCTAATCTTGGAAAGATTTGAAACATTCTTTAATAGGTACTATTTCAACGAGTTAGTGTCTATTATCTATTACAATGTTGTCAAATATTTATTGTCTATTCTTTCAGATGATTCTTTTTCAGATGTTGTAAAAATGAAGACATGAAAAGTGAATGACTGGGCTCAGATTTCTTAAAGGATCTCTCAATCTACTTGGATATTTAGGTATATATGTCTCCAAATTTATATATTAATATTATAAATATATATTAAAACAAAAATAATTCAATGTAAGGATATAAAGGGAGATAATAGTATAGCTAATAAAACCTGTGGAAATTTAGAGGAGAGATTTCAATAAACCGAAGAGACAATGGAACATCTTCCTTGAGGAGGAAGAATTTGAACTCAGCCTTGAAGGATGATAGGAATTGACTAGATTATGAGAGGTATGACACACGCAGACATGGGTTGATATAAAGGGTGGCTATGGAATCACAGTTACCTTAATTTGAAATGCTGAGAAGGCCAATTTGGAAAAATGGGTATATTGATGAAAAGAATTGTGAGTAATAAAATTGGAAATGGAAAAGAGGTCTCAAAGCCAAAATAAGTTATCTTCTCTGCTTTAACTGTGGATGTAACAGGACACCTAGAAGTTACTTTGAGGAAATATTTTGGATCTGCTTGGAAATTCGTCCCTTTTAGTAATATGTCAGTCACCATGAACAGCCTTTAAAATGATCAATCAGGATTTTCAACTTGCCCATAACCTTTCCAAGAGGCAGGCTTACAAAATAACATTTAACAGATTACAGACCACACTGCAGGACTTGCCAAATTTCACAGAATGCTCACTTTGGCCCAACCATTATAAAGTAATGATTCAGCTCTAGAATCCACCAAAATAATTTACCAGTGCCACAGATATTCACATCTGCTCCTATGGCAATCCATCATTAAATAAGGCATGAATAGAAAAAAGATTAAAAAAAAATACTGTTTCCTTAAAGTTAACTTACGTTTCTTTAAATACACACTTGTGAATTGACAGCCAACTCTAACTTTGTCACAAACAGCAAGGAAATGATACTTTTAAACTTAGGGCCCAACCCTGAGAGCTAGACTTCAAGGAGCAATCATACACAAGGCACACCTGTGTCCTGCCCCAAATCATGATATTGCAAGTTCAAGCACTATTTTATCTCCTAACATTCCTGCTGCAAATTAATTTCACTTATCTCATGAGAGAGATTAATTTTATGTCTGGTTTTGCTCTCCTTCAGCTCTTTCTCTTTACTTTGACAGAATGGTCTTTCTGAAAATGAGTCAGAAGCAGATCTGATTATGCTACATTGTGTTTAAATTCTCAATGATTCTTCATTCTTTTCAGGATGAAGGTTAGGCTGATCCGGATGGCAAAGAAAATCATATCACCAGCCTTCAGATCTCAGCTTAGTTATTACATCCTCAGAGTAGCTTTCCCTGAGCTCTTCAACCAGGTCAATTTCACCTGTTAAGCCTTCTCCGCGCCATGCATTTGTTACAGTTTTAACATTTATCACAATTGCAAATTTGTCAATACTGACATCAGTATTGACAAAATGTCTGTCTCCTTCACCAGACTGCAAGTTCTATGAGGGCAGGGGTAAAATGTGATTTTTACAACCTGTTCTATTCTCAGCAACTAAGAGAATTTAACAGATAGAAAAAGCTCTATAAATAGTTGTTGATATTTTGATGATACATGAATGAATGAATAACCTATGAGTTGAGCAGAAAATACAGTCATCGCCTATTACATTCACAGAACCATGGTGTGTTTTGGAAGATAAGTGTCTTTGAAATCTTTTATTCTAAATGCCTCATTGCTTAGATAAGAAAATTAAAGCCCTGAAACCAAATGACTTTGCCCAAGATTATATAATCAGGATGAGAGCTGGGTTTATAATCTGAGTCTCCACTACTATTCTGAACTCTTTCTATTATGTTATAGCTCCCGTTAGCCAATCTCATTCCAAATGTGTAATCCAAGGGCCAGAGTCACATTGAATTAGTGTAGCAGTTGGGTGGCTTCAGTCATGAGGGAGTGTCTCCATCCTTCTCTACCCTTAGGGGCCATCAAACGCATAGTTGAATGTCATGAGTCTGATAAAATTGTATTTGGCATAATCTCTTCATGGTCTGAGAAAAATTTACCCCTCCCCTTTCTTAGGCTAGTCATTGTCTAGTTACATATCGTGATCACAGGAGGACTAGGAAATTGAGTCTGAATGGACGGCGGAAATACACACATGCCAACAAAAGAGCTCAACAATCAGATCCAATGACGGTAGCCCCATCCAGCCTATTCACACAGCCACACGTCCCACTGGAGCTCAGCTTCAGCCTCAGTTTAGAGTCCATTCATCTCTAAGCTCCTTAAAAATGCTCTTATTTCTAAAATGATTTGATTGTAAAAGTGTCCCAAGGAATTCTCTCTCTCGTCATTTTTGTTACCTGTCCCTTTTCTGGTCCTTTTTCAGAAATTTGCTGCCTCTTAATTATGGCAGTGAAACTGTGTGAAGTAAATGCCACTCATCGTGTCCCCCATTCATCGCAATGTCCCATTACAGGGTGGGTCAGATCGACTAATGCCTTTGCTCCCTCGGGTAGGCTTGGGGTTACCCCTAGGTAGTCAGGTAGAGTAGTAGGTTGGCCATTTAACCTCCCTCCATTCTCCATTTCACTCCCTTTCTTGTGAACACAAAAGAACTTTAAGAGATCTGTCCACAGCATTGAAATGCCAACCTTAGTTGGTACTTTGAAAACTCAAAGCCTTTTACAAGATGAATAGCAAACTGTGGATGACAGCTCCCGTGGAGCCATTATTGAATTGCAGCCCTGATGACTGCATTACTTTGGATTTAGATAAAAGACTCCATACAAGACAAATGGTAGGAGGACATCAAACAAGACTGTGTCCATACAGTGACAGAAGCAATCCAATTGAAGAAGCTGCTGATTTCCCCAAGGCTGCATACTATTTCTTCCTGAGTAATTTATATTAAGGAACTAAAGATTGTGTATTCATCTTCTATTTATACTTTTCTCTAAAAATACGAATGTCCAGTTGTCAATTGGGAGTCTTACTTCTGCTCTTGCCTGGAAGAGAAATATCGATACGGGAACATGTTAATTATTTTGTATTGTGTTTTATTTAACCACAATAGCAGTGTGTGTAAAGGTTATAGACTGAGAGTTACAATCTATAATGATCAGATAAAAAGATTAGTCAGCAAATCAATAGTTCCCTGTACCAACAGGAAGCTCGGTATATTCAAGGCAACAATGAGTACAAAGGGTACAGATAAACATCGGGCACCTTTATTTAGATGAAAACTAATTCTAGAGAACTTCCACCACCTCATTAATTATGTACCAACCTTCCGGAGGCTGAACTGGGTAAAGTGTCATTAGGAGCTTTTGGAATGTGCTGGAAAATGTTGCTGGCTTTATAAAAACTATGTAAAATCAGAGCTTTTCTTTCTGTTGGGCTGGCAGATGTTCACACAAACCCAGTCACTCAAAATGGGAAGGGTTTCATGTGTTGAACTCGTATGCATTTTTTTGTTTCCTAAATCTTGGGAACAAGCATGCTTTACCTTCAGAAGTACCATCAAAATTGTTTAAAACATGGATTTAAATGTTAATCTGCTTAATAGGGAAATAGCACCCTTCATATAAATTTTATCCTAAAACAGCTATGTTGACATCTTTTTTTAAATTTAATTTTATGCCTCCGCAGTGTCAGGAATTTTGATTTTATTAACTTTCATAACAGTTTCCCTTACTTTTCCTGTTTTATTTGGCTTAATCTACCTTCCCTTTACCCTTCTCTTACATAAAAGCTAATCCATTGAAAAGTGGATTTGGATTGGCTGAATTGTGAATTTGCATTAAATCTTTGGAGTGGAATAGAAGAGTTGTTTAAATTAAGTTCTCTTCTGGAATTACATGTACCTCCATTCATTTGCATAACCATATCTTTTGAATGGGGATCTCCCTCTTAGCATTTTTGATTTTGGGTATTTTCTAAGATTAGATTTGTTCTTCTAGAGAATTATTTAATTATTCAGGAATTCATCAAGATTAAAGCAGAATGTCATTTATTCGGAATAGAAAATTCCAATTGTCATACAAAAGAACAGGTTTCAATAAGCGAATAATTTTTAGAAATAGCTTTAATGGTGTCTAACAGGTAATTCCTGCTTCACACTAACAACTAATACAAAAAAAAGGAAAGAAAAGAAGAAAAAACTAAACTAAAGGAAACTTAACAATTGAGCTCAGTAAAACAGTTTGATTTTCCTTGAAGCCATCCTCAGATATTACCTTGTATGATTGCTTTTAGCATTTTTTTTCGACCACATTTTGCATGTTAGAATGGGTGAGTATTGATTTACTTCTTCTGGGTCAAATTATTCCCTTAGATGCGCTCTTGTAACTCTTTTATACTAAATCCAATATGAAATACAGCCTATATTACGTTTCTTAAATATAAAACTCAGGAGGGTGTGTGTGTGTGTGTGTGTGTGTGTGTGTGTGTGTGTGTGTGTGTAGTCGATCCTTGGGAATTTGTGAACAAACCTAGCTACTGCTGACTATCAAAAAAGAAATTGTGCTGCCTTTCTTATTCCCTTTCAGAGGTTGTGTACTTGGCAACAGCACTGAGCTCACCTTGACTGTGACTATTTGTGCAACAATTGAATCACTGAAGAAGGGTTCTGATTAGTTTTTATTCTAACCAAGCAGCAGCCATCTGCCGGATTGGCCTAGACCAGGGGTACTAGCAATCCTAGGTCACCTCCAGGATAGACTAACAGTTGTGATCTTATTTAATGAAACACTTTGACTTCCAATGTCTGTTTAGGTGAAGGCTGCAATTCCTCTCTGACTTCCTCCCCTCCCTCACTCTTCTTTCTTTCTTCTTCCCTCTCTTTCTCATTTTCCTTTCCTTCC
>RJWJ010049882.1:0-10107 GCA_004363605.1 Indri indri | reverse complement strand
GGCAAAAGGCAAGAGAAGGGAAAAGGTGTGTCTTTGGAGGCAGAAAGATGTAGAACATAACTTGGCAAGTTCAAATAACTGCAAGCTGCTCAGGCTGGAGCAAGCATGTTAGAAGGCAGGGCTGACAGATGACAAGGGAGGGGCCAGGCCAGGGCTGAAGGGATTTTAAGGTGGGAATAGGGTTGGGGAGAGCATCACAGGTATCCTGCAGTAACCTTAAACATATTCAAGATGAACTCATCATCCTCCTTGTCTACTTCCCCTGCTGACTCTCCTGTTTTGGGAATGGCACCAGTTACTCAAGCCAGAAACCTGGGAGTTACCCACATTATAATTTGTCACGCACTAACCCCATCAGGTCCTATTGAATCCACCCCAGTTCAGTTCCTCCTGATTTTTTTCTGGATTAATGAAAGGGCTAGTAACTAATCTCCCTAGCATCTGCCCAGGGCCTCTCTGATCCTCTACGTCCTACTGATATTTACTTTCCTAACTTCCCCAGCTTAAACATTTTCTTTTTTTGAGACAGAGTCTCACTCTGTTGCCCAGGCTAGAGTGCCGTGGCATCAGCCTAGCTCACAGCAACCTCAGACTCCTGGGCTCAAGCGATCCTTCTGCCTCAGCCTCCCGAGTAGCTGGGACTACAGGCATGTGCCACCATGCCCGGCTAATTTATATATATATATAAATATATATATATTTATATATACAAATATATATATTTCTATATATACAAATATATACATAAATATATATATATTTTTTTTAGTTGTCCAGATCATTTATTTTTTAGTAGAGACGGGGTCTCGCTCTTGCTCAGGCTGGTCTCCAACTCCTGACCTTGAGCAATCCGCCTGCCTCGGCCTCCCAGAGTGCTAGGATTACAGGCGTGAGCCACCGCGCCCGGCCCCCAGCTTAAACATTTTCGATACTGCCTCAATGCCTGTATGGACTAAGCCCAAAGCCCAGGGTCTTTTCCAACTCCTCTCTCCAGTATTTTCTCCTTAGTTCCCCTCTCCACTCCAGGATCCCCTCAAACCCAACTCTGCAGTGTGCCAGCTGCCCCACTTAGTCACGTCCCTGGGCTTTGCTGTGTCTGGAAGGCCTCTTGCTTCAATCTGGCAAGCTCCTGCTCCATTTCAGCTCAGACGGCACATCTTTTAAAACGATTCTTATATCCTCTACCTCCGAGCATTATCAATCATTTACTTAGCCTTGTTCCTGGAGAGGTAGCAATTGTTATGGGTATTACGTACCATTGTTACTTGTCTCCTCCAACAGACTCATTTCGTTGAGGAAAGAAACTGTGTCTTACTAATTTTTCTCTCCTCAGCACTCAGATCAGTGCCTGTCACATAGTAAATAATGAATGTTACGTTTGTGTAATGAACAAATCAATGTGTGTGATATTATAAAATATATAATCTTTGAGCCCATTTCCTGATATATAACTCCTAAAATCCTTAGAATCTCCAGAGTGATGTCTTTTTGTACGCTAATGATTGACCTACAGTTGGCAGCCCCTAGATAGCTTCAGGATGGGGGCTGGTCACTGGAAAGACCAAGGCAGGATTAGAGGGTTGGAACTTTCAGCCCCACCCCTGGCTTCTGGGAGAGGAGAAGGGTTGAAGGTTGAGGTGACGGCCAACAGTTTAATCAGTCATGCCTATGTTATGAAGCCTCCATAAAAACACCAAAAAACCGGGTTTGGGAGCTACTCGATAGCCGAACACATGGAAGGTGAACAGGAACTCATCCATCTGCTGGGAGGACAGTACACCCCAACTCCACAGGGAGAGAAGCTCCTGCTCTTGGGACACTTCCAGACCTTGTCCTGTGCATCTCTTCATCTAGCTATTTATTTGCATCCTTTAAAATATCCTTTGTAATAAGCTTGTAAATGTAAGCAAGTGTTTCCCTGAGTTCTATGATTTACTCTGGCATATTAACCTAACCCAAAGAGGGGTCATAGGTGGAAGAAGCCGGTGGGGGTGGGGGGGTGGGGCGGAGAAAGGTTCCAGAGGCCAGGACTTGCTACTGGTGGGAAGGAGTGGGCTATCTTGTGGGGCTGAGCCCGTTTCTGAGGCTATCTCCGGGCAGACAGCATCAGAATGGGAGGATACACAGCTGGTGCCCTCTGCAGAACTGATTGCTTGCTTGGTGTGTGGGGAGAAACCCCATATATCTGGTCTCAGAAGTCTTCTGTATTGATGATTGTTGTGGTTGAATGAGAGAACAGGAAAAAGCACTTTGAGTTTGTCCACATTTAGAGTAAGTAAACACATGAATAAAGAAAAGTGTGGTGTGGCCATCCCTTTTCCTGAGGTTTGTCCTAACCATTTGGATTAGCCGATCGAAACCTTTCCTCTTTTGAATCCACTAGCTTATGCCCCAACTTCTCTCTACCTCAGCATCTTCCTCTCTGGCTCCCAGAACCCGAAACATGTCCCACATGGTCTAAGCTCCAGCCCTGGGCTTGCACTACTCATCTGTCTCAGGAATGCTTCCCTGATACGTTGCAATCTTACGCAAAGTCCAAAGGAAGCCTTCGGTTCTACAAAGGTATTATAGGTCCCTAATTCTCCTTTACCCTTTAATCATTTCTGCCTCTATACTCCCACCGCACTCTGTGCTTTCATCATAACCCTCACCGTACTCTGCCTCACGTTAGTTATTCGGGTCTGTGTCTTTCCAGTTGTACCAGACCATGTGCTCCTAGAAGGCAGAGGCCACATCCTGCACCGTGGCGTGGTACCTGGCATATGACAGGTAGTGCTGATGCATGAGAGGGAGGCTGATCATTACCTCAGGAACCAAGTAAGAAGAGTTGAACAAGGGAAACAAAGTTGCCCAAAGTAGATACTCAGAGGGTAGGAGAACTCAACCTAGCACCCAGGTCCTCTGGACCCTCTGCTCTAATCTGATCCCCCCCCTTTTTTTTTTGAGACAGAGTCTTGCTCCGTTGCCTGGGCTAGAGTGCTGTGGCCTCAGGCTAGCTCACAGCAACCTCAAACTCCTGGGCTTAAGCAATCCTTCTGCCTCAGCCTCCCAAGTAGCTGGGACTACAGGCATGTGCCACCATGCCCAGCTAATTTTTTCTATATATTTTTAGTTGTCCAGCTAATTTCTTTCTATTTTTAGTAGAGACGGGGTCTCACTCTTGCTCAGGCTGGTCTTGAACCCCTGACCTTGAGTGATCCTCCCGCCTTGGCCTCCCAGAGTGCTAGGATTACAGGTGTTAGCCAAGGCGCCAGGCCCAGTGTGATCCCTTGGAGCAAGAATCAAGCGGGAGAATTCCAAATATGCAAAAGTCCTGTGGCCTTTACTACTTTCATGTAAACCCTAACTGAGGCCTATGTTACTATGATGTCCTGAGTTGCTTCTGTGGAATGGATACCTGGAAGTGGCAGATTTTGAGAGAGGCTTCTCTTCCAGGGCTGTAGGCTTACAGAAACCTCACAAAATAGGCAAGAGACCGTGCCAGGCACGTCACATATGGTATCTCTTTAAACCCTCCCTCACGCTTCTGTGAGATGCCTATTACCCTCACATATCAGAGGAGAGAAACAGTAAACGGCAGAGTTGGTACAGGAAGATACTCAAATACCGTGTGCAGGGGAGCTCCCTGGAGGGAGAAAAGAGAGAAAATACTCCCTCCAGCCAGAGCTCAGTGTGCCTCTCCTTCCCATTCCTGGCTGCCGGCTACTTCAGAAGCTGTTGGTATCATACCATCTCTTCCTTGGCTTTTAGAAATGGTATCCTAGCTTTTTTTTTTTTTTTGAGACAGGGTCTCACTCTCTTGTCTGGGGCGAGTGCTGTGGCGTCATCCTAGCTCACAGCAACCTCAAACTCCTGGGCTCAAGCAATCCTACTGTCTCAGCCTCCCGAGTAGCTGGGACTACAGGCATGTGCCACCATGCCTGGCTAATTTTTTCTATATATATTTTTAGCTGTCCAATTAATTTTCTTTCTATTTTCAGTAGAGACGGGGTCTCGCTCTTGCTCAGGCTGGTCTCGAACTCCTGAGCTCAGAACGATCCACCCGCCTCGGCCTCCCAGAGTGCTAGGATTACAGGCATGAGCCACTGCACCGGCCTGGTTTCCTAGCTTTTCTAAGTACCTTAATGATGAAGGGCTTAGTTTGACTTAAAAAAAATTTTTTTTTCTTTTACCAAGGGCCACTCCCCATCCTGAGGCAGCCTCCGGCAGCAGGAAAGAAGTCCATCTTCTTAATGGGTATGGTTCCCATTTCAGGGAAACCTACCATGTAAATCTTGTAAGTAGATTAAGCGCCAGAGTAGAGTTCTACGACTGTCATTGGCAATCTTAAGAGGTCACTTAGTCTATCCTGTATTTGACACATTCCCAACAGATCTTTCTGGGAGGGAAGGAAACTCTGTCATAGTCTTTAAGAGACTCATCTTTGTATCTCAAACCCTTCTTTCTGCAATTTTGAGCCAATTTTGAGAGAATTCTGTGGTTACAGAGCAGAGTTGTATATGTGAAACTAAAAGTTGTATATTCTGCTTTTGGTCAATCAAAGCCATGGGGTAAATGAGTCAGGGAAGCCTTGGAAAAGATTAATCACGGTTAAGTTCTCCACTGACATTCCTAATTTTACCTTTTACCGGCCACCTTTCTATAGAATACTGCTGCAGGGTCAATGATGCTTTCACTCCGGAATCTCATTAATGAAATTTCACTCCCCCCAACCCTCACCAGAATTATGGCTTTTCAGGGCATTAGATTCACATCAATGTATCATCTGTTACAGGTTTAACAGCCTTCTTGAATTAAGACAATAGACACTGGCTAGAATCTGGAATGAGACTCCAAAGACTGGAGGGTGAAAATAAATCCAGTGAAACTAATTCGTCTTCAAAGACAAAAAGAAATCTGCTTGTCTTGACACTGCCAGTTCAAAACTCTTTCCACTGGCAATAGACACTTTTCTGAACAGTTACTTATTTTAGCTCGGTGGAAGACCTGGATTTTGAGAACAGAAGTTATTTTAGCAGGAATACATATTATCTGTAAGCGAAGGAAGAATAGAGGTTATTACTGAAGTAAGAATAATAATAAATATGTAATTCATAGTTTTATCTCTAAGGTGCTTAATTTATTGTAGCTATGTCAGGTTTCCCTTTAAATGAAAAAAGGAGGTCAGGTGCGGTGGCTCACACCTGTAATACTAGCACTTTGGGAGGCCAAGGTGGGAGGATCACTTGAGGCCAGGAGTTCAGGACCAGCCTGAGCAAGATCAAGATCCCCGTCTCTACAAAAAAATAGAAAAATTAGCTGGGTGTGATGGTGTGTGCCTATAGTCCCAGCTACTTGGGAGTACAGTGAGCTATGATGATGCCAGTGCACTCTAGCCTGGATGAGTGAAAAAGCAAGACCCTGTCTCAAAAAAAAAAAAAAAAAAAAAAAAAAAAAAAAAAAAAAAAAAAAAAAAAAAAAAAAAAAAAAAAAAAAAGGAATAGACAGAAGGCTGTTACTATTGGCCTCAGCAATCCAATCAGCCATATTTATGAACGCTACGCAGAGATGAATGAGCCGATTCTCTCTTTACAGTCCCTACTCGAAAGTAACCTTATAGGATTATTTTGGTAATCTTATGAGGTAACTAATGTAAAAGTGCTTTGTAAACTGTAAAGCATCATTCCTTTTTTCCCAGGGTGCCTAGTATGTAATGTCAATGTCAGAGGCAGTGCAGGATTCAAGCCCATCCACATACTTACCAACACTTGGCATTGTTAGTCTTTTTTATTTTAGCCATTTCAGTGGAGATGAAGCAGAATCGCACTGAGGTTTCAATCTGCACTTCCCAGACGAGCATCTGTTCATGTGCTTATTGGCCATTCCTGTATCTTTTTTTGGTGACGTTCAAATCTTTTGTCCATTGAAAAAAAATTGGGTTGCTTGTCTTCTTATTGAATCGTAAAAGTTCTTTATACACTCTAGAAACAAATCCTTGTCAGATATACATGTTTTGAATATTTTCTCACATTTTGTGACTTGCCATTTTGTTTTCTTAATGGAGGCTTTTGAGCAAAAGTTTTAATTTTGATAAAGACTACTTTGTCTATTTTTTCTCTTTTATGAGTCCTGCTTTTTGTGTCTTATGTAAAAATCTTTGCTAACCCCAAGATCACAGACTTGTTTTCTTCCAGAAGTTTCATAGTATTAGATTTTACATTTAGGTCTCTGTTGCATTTGAGTTATTTTTTGAGTGGTGTGATATAAGTAAGGGTTGCTGTTCTTTTTTTTATTATTCCTATACGGATATCTAGTTGTTCCAACACCATTTGCTGAAAAGGCTTTCCTTTGTCCATTGGCACCTTTGTCTAAAAACATACATATGTTTTGTTCTGGATTCACTATTCTGTTCTAGTGATCTATATGCTTATCCTTTCACCAGCAGTATATTGTCTTATTACCAAAGTTTGATAGGAAGTCTTGAAATCAGGTAGTATAAGTCCTCTAACTTTATTGTTTTCTTTTTAAAATTACTTTGGCTATTCTAGGTTGTTTGCATTTTTACATATATTTTAGAATCACCTTCTCAATATCTATGAAAAAAGCTTGTTGGGATTTTTTTTGGATTGTGTTGAATCTATAGATCAATTTGGGAAGAACTGCCATTTTAATAATATTCTGTCTTCCAGTTCATAACTTTAGTACATTACTCTCCATAGTTAGGTCTTTAATTTCTCTTAGCAGTGTTTAGTAGTTTTCAGTGAAGAGGTCTTACGTGTTGTTAAATTTATTCCTAAGTGTTTCATGTTTTCTGACACCACTGTATAAAGAATTTTAAAAGTTTTTTCATTTTCGAGTTGTTTGCTGCTAGTATGGAAAATTCAATTTTTTTTGCATAAAAACCTTTTATCCTGTGACCTTGCAGGGTAATTTGATTAATTGTAGTAGTTTGTTTTTATAATCAAGTTACCTACAAAAAGAGACAAAGTTAACATCTTCTGTTCTGATCTTTGTGCATTTTATTTCTTTTTCTTCTCTTAATGGAAGTGGCTATGATCTCCAGTATAATGATGAAAGGAAGTGGTAAAAGCAGGTATTCTCTATTTATCTCCAATTTTAGGGGATTATGTTTAGTATTTCTCCATTAGGTAGGATATTAGCTGTAGGATCCTTAGAAGTCCTTTATTAGTTTGAAGAAATCCCCCTTGATGCATAGCTTGGTAAGAAGTACTTTTTTATGAAGTACTGATTGTTTTTCAAATGCTTTCTCCGCATTTACCAAGGGGATATGATTTTTCTCCTTTTCCTCTTAATCTGATGAATTATATTGGTTGGTTTTTGAATGTAAAACCAACCTTATATTCCTGGGATAAGCACTACTTTGTCATGATGGCTCACCCCTAATGTATACATGCATACATATTCCCTAATATATTAATATTTATTATCCCTGAAACGCACACATACATACATATATATACACACACATACATTTAGTTGGATTAAATTGCTAATACTTTTTTTAAAAAAAGGATTTCTGTACCTATATTCGTGGGGGATATTGCTCTGTAAGTTTCATTCCTGTAATCTTTGACAGATTTTGTAGGGTTGTGCTGGTCTCATGAAATGAGTTGCAAAAGGATTCCCTACTCCTATGTTTTCTGAAAGAATATGGGTAAGATTTGTGTTATTTTATTTTTGAATGCTTGAGAGAAATTATCAGTAAAACTATCTGTGTAGTTTTCTATTTATGGAAGTGAAAAAAAACCCAAATGTCCACACAAAGATTTGTTCACGACTATTTATATACAAATGAGTATTAATTTGTAATACCCCAAACTGGAAATAATCCAAATGCCTAGCAACATGTGAATGGATAAGTGAATTGTGATATAAAGATATACTGAATTACTACTCAGGACTAAAAAGGAACAAACTAATAATACAGGAAACAACATGGATGAATTCCAAGTAAGTTACTGCTGATGCATCTGGCCTCACAGTCTAGGATACTGCCTAGCTCCACCATCCCAGGGTATAGAGTCACTACTACAAAGTGCTGCATCCCTTGGGACTTGAGTTGCCATTGAGTCCTGTTGGCTCAGGATCCCAAATTGCAGCTGTACCCTGCTCCCCAGGATCAAACTTCCAGGGCATCCCTTTTGCCCTGGAGTTGGGCCAGTGCTGTGCTCTGCCCCTCAGGGATAGAAGCACAGCTACAACCCAGTCCTCTGGGCCCAAGCTACTAAAGAGTTCCTCAGAGTCACAGATCCTGGCTCTGTAGGCAATCTATATCTAACACTGAAACAAAGAGCAAACCTAAACCCCAAGACCCAGGTGCCACGATAGGTTTGCAAGACTCTGAGCCTAGGACCCTGGTCCCACAGCTGCTGCAAGCACACATACCTGGAATGCAGTGCCACCGCAGCTACTTGTAGGCCATATCAGATTTGACACAAAGAGGGATCCCTTTAGCTAAGTCTTCCTGTTGCGGGGAAAATGAGAATAGAAAGACCTCAAAAGCCCTTGACGCCAGGGACGTTAGCAACCTACACTGCCACTGCTGCTGCCACAAACTTCTAAAGTTTAGGTACTGAGGCACTCATAGTTATTGTTTAACACAGCTGAAGAAGCTGCACAGAGACTATACCATTCCACTTATCTTCAAACAAAGTTGCCACATCCTTCTCAACTGGCACACTAAAACCCAACTGGAGGTGAAAGTCTTTCTCCCAGAAAGCCACTCTAGAAAGTCTGGAAGAGGGATCTGA
This sequence comes from Indri indri, assembly GCA_004363605.1. NCBI lineage: Eukaryota > Metazoa > Chordata > Mammalia > Primates > Indriidae > Indri > Indri indri. The sequence continues at coordinate 1,357 of RJWJ010049882.1, read as the reverse complement.
GTTCCACCAGAAGTACAGACATCAACATACGGACATAAGAACCATGAAAAAGCAAGGAAATGTGACACTACTAAAAGAACATAACTGTCTAGTAACAGACCCCAATTAAATCAATGAATTGCCAGAAAAGGAATTCAAAATAATGACCTTAAGGAAACTCAATGAGATACAGGAAAATATAGATAGACGATTAAATTAAATTAGGGGAAAAAATTCACAATATGAATGAGAAATTTGCCAAAGAGAAAGAAATCATAAAAAAAGAACCAAAAAAAATCCTGCAGCTGAAGAATTCAATGAATGAAATAAAAAATACAATAGAGAATTTCAACAGCAGACCTGATCAGACAGAAGAAAGAATCTCTGAATTTGAATACAGGTTGTTTGAAATTACCCAGAGGGGAAAAAAAAGAAAAAGAAAAAGTGAAGAAAGCCTACAGGACAAATGGGACATCATTAAGATCTAAAGGGAGAAAGAGACTCCAATACAGTAATAGTTGGGGACTTCAACACCCCACTCTCAGCACTGGACAGATCATCTACACAGAAAATCAACAAAGAAACATTGTATTTTACCTGCATTTTAGACCAAATGGACCTAACAGACACTTACAGAACATTCATCCAACAGCCGCAAAATATGCATTCCTCTCATCAGCACATAGAATATTCTCTAGGATAGACCACATGGTAGACACATACAAATTTAAAAGAACTGAAATCATATCAAGTATCTTTTCTGACCACAATGGAATAAAACTAGAAATCAATAACAAGAGGAACTTTCAAAGTTGTACAAATACACGAAAACTAAACAACATGCTCCTGAATAGCCAATGGGTAAGTGAATAAATTAAGGATGAAATTAAAAAATGTCTTGAAACAAATGAAAAGAGAAATGCAACATACCAAAACCTATGGGATATAGCAAAAGCAGTATTAAGAGGGAAGTTTAAGCAATAAATACCTATACCAAAATAGTAAGATTTCAAATAAACAACCTAATGATGCAATCTCAAGGAACTAGAAAAACAAGAACAAACCAAACCCAAAATTAGTAGAAGGAAAGAAATAATAAAGATCAGAGCAGAGGCCGGGCGCGGTGGCTCACGCCTGTAATCCTAGCTCTCTGGGAGGCCGAGGCAGGCGGATTGTTTGAGCTCAGGAGTTTGAAACCAGCCTAAGCAAGAGCAAGACCCCGTCTCTACTAAAAATAGAAAGAAATTAATTGGACAACTAAAACTATATAGAAAAAATTAGCCGGGCATGGTGGTGCATGCCTGTAGTCCCAGCTACCTGGGAGGTTGAGGCAGGAGGATAGCTTGAGCCCAGGAGTTTGAGGTTGCTGTGAGCTAGG